>JAQFXU010001940.1:0-24228 GCA_034693705.1 Spatulosminthurus flaviceps | reverse complement strand
ATATATAGCTTGGCTTGTAAGTTGTAATAAGGACTGCTGTTTTTTCTTACGTGAAAGTTATACTTGAAGGTATAATTTATAGTGTTTTTGTGGCGATGGGGATGTGAGAGTATATGTAGATATATTGCTAGGGAATAGCGTGGATTGGTCAATCCACTGGGCACTCAAAATGTTAAGTATGTATAAATAACAATCTAGCTGTCACTCAATCATTGAGAGATTTGATGCATGAATACAACCCCCTGCTTTCCAGCCTTACTTTTTCATTGAGCAGTTTGTCCTCAAGTAAATATTATAATAATATATTTCTTCTCAACTCCACTCCTCTTTGATCATCCTGTACTTGTGTAAATTGAACTGCATGAAAAAAATATATATGAGCTACTATATTCTACTACCCCTAAATAGTATTGCATTGTATACGAGGATGTGTTAGTAATATATGAGGGACGACGAATTACTGACTCGTCATTGTGATTCAATAAAGTACCGACAACAATACATCCCTTACTATTCTAATCAACATGTCAAATATAATTTTGCATTATACGAATATCGCCATTATGACACTGATGTTAATCTACAAATTTAATCTGTCTTCATTATCGGCGAGTCTCGCTGGTCAGAGATAGTGTCCTTAATATATGTATGGACGATTCTTGAAATTCCAAATATTCTGCTTGAGCAATGAGGCAGTGTACGATTATTCGGTTGTAGAAAGCTGGTGTGGATATTCGTTGTCTCAAAAGAGTCTAATAACATTTCATGTTTAAAAGTAATTGGCTATTTAGGACTGCTACTCCTTTTCTTTTTCTTATCCCCATACCCTGCGTATATAGTAAATGAGAAATTATGCACGATTTCAAATTGTAAATCTAAAAGAATTTTTGAGAACGAAATTTTTTCATAGAAATAATTTGTACGAATTTCTTGCCTCTCCCAAATTATCTTTGAGTGAATCTTTCCCCTACTGGTCAGAGTTAGAGAGACAGAGAGAGAGAATTGGTCAAGATTTATTTTTTAATTTAAAATGACCAGGGAAGTCAGTGACTTGGCCAAATTGTAACGGTTGGAATTTGAAATTACATGTAGGAGATATTTATAAGGAATTGAATCTGTGTAAGTGTTGTAATATTATGGCTTGAAGCCTTTGGGACTCTGAGGATACTCAGTTGATGGAAATCCGTGTGAGTGTTTGGAGGTAGGAAATTAAAAGAGACGACGACGGGATAAAATATGTGGAGGGGCCAAAGCGGTCAATCCTGTACATGTTTTTCTCAAGCCTTTTCTTATGCTCGTCATCTTTGATTGTTAACTTTTTATTCATGCTCACATTTATATTGTTGCCCGCCACATATTATTAGAGTAATCATATATAAAAGGAATGGCTCTGACCAGGCCAAGGAGTAGCAGTATATAAGTGGCAATAGTAATCAAACTAATGGCATACCTACCCACCTACCTCTTTTGCATGTAACCTCCTCACGTTCAGCAATAAATACATATTGTGCTGTGGTTTCATTCAAGCCTGAAATTACTAGTTGATGTAAGGTCCACTGCTTAGAGTAGGAAGGAGGACTCTCATAAAAGCCCGTTGAATGAGAAGGGATTGTATTTGTAGGTATGTATACATGTGTATATGTACATATGTATGTATGAATATATGTGCATGGAATAGAGTTGAGGCATGCATTCATTGATATTCTCTGGTCGCACAGTTGTATTTACGGTGTGTCATTTCATTTCTTCACTCGGACAGTTTCATGGCCAGTCATTATTGTTACTCGAATCTGTATAAATGTGTATATCTATAGTTAATGTGCATGTACATGGCTTAACCACAAAGTACACAATAGACTTTTGATATCTTCTTTACATTTATACTCCAGTCCAGTTTTAACTACACAACAATATATTTTATATCTGATAGTTCTTGTCATGAGTAAAAATAGCTCGTGGAAAAAGTTCTCAGAAGATTTTTCTCATGTCTTGAACATATCTCTACTATAGAAATAAATGTATTTTTCTATTATTATAATTATTTTGCTTGAGAAAAAATACACTGCCTCTTCCTCAAGCTATAGAGATTGTATAGTTTTTGCAACTATGAACTGCGACTTCTGACCAACTTCTGTAATCTGACTGGTTGTAGTGACGAGCTTGACAGAAATAGTCTGGAAAGGATTTTCTGGGTAAAATAGGAGTAATTTCGGTGTGAGGGTGAATGTTAGTAATGTATCCTGCGGAGCTGTTTTAGTTAGTGAGAAAACTGGCCGTTTCTTACTCGAGAGAGAAAGAGAGAGAGAAGAGAGATAGTTGATGTGAATTGTATAGGAGGAAAGATGTACACACGTACATTTTTTTAGGACGAAAGTTAAAGAATGCGAGAATAACACGCGGAAACTTTGACTCACTATGAATCTGACAAGGAGGGATTCACTAATTGACCGAAACGGATAAAAGTTGAAGGCAAAAGTGACATTCCCCTGCTGATCACAATCTGATTAATCTAAGCTTTACTTCTAGCTCCTACTGGCCTGTCCATTTCCTCTGTATATGTTCTCAGACCCAAGGAGTATAATGTAAACCCATGGAAGCTGCCGACTACAACTTTGGTTTTATGTATGGACCATAATAGAGTAAAATAGAAGGAAGTGTTGGTTCTGAAGTCATCACAGCAGAACACACGTTTGGATTACTCCGTCCTCTTAGGCGAGTACATACATCAAACTAGGAGGCCTTTAACAAGGCGAAAGGGCAAATGATATAGCTAATACAATCACAGGAAAACATGGTAGAGTGAAAGAGAGTGAGAGAGAGAGAGAGAGAAAAGACCACATAAAAAAGTTATCCACCCTGGACCAACTTTCCTCTTCTCTCCGGCTTTTTTCCACAAGCTCACCGTGTCTCACCAATTTTTATTGTTGCCTCGGAGCGAAATATCCTACGTCCGAATATGACAAAAACCTCTCCTCCTTTCTACTATTACGTAGTCAGTGTTTACGTTCTAGTATGAACCCCCCCACACATATACACATATATATATATATATATATACACGTAATGTGATCAATCGAACCTATTAGATTTTTTGTGTCAAGACTAGTCATTGAAAGATGGGCCGAGGTCTGGTAATAATAATAATACTGTTTTTCTATATGTATACAAGATATATAGAGATATAGCAGGATTTTTCACAGCCAGTTCTTCTATATGGATTGCTAGCCTCAAACGGGTAGTCAATCCATGGTTTACTTTCCATGGTTTGGCAAAGTCCGGGCGACAAAATTGAGCCACCTTCAGGCCTCAACAACTCTCTTTTGTGTACTCATGAGCCTTTTGTTTGAGAATACCCAGTTGTAAGGGCAGCATTTGTTTCAGTGGCTGTGTATGTCGCACGTGTGTACTCTACGCGTATGCTGCAGTGCACCATAGTCCTATGTCAGTCATGACCAATGCAGAAAAAGGAGGTTCTCACGATTTTTTCCCTCAATCTGGAATATCCTGTTGTATAGATATTGCGACGAAAATTATACATGATTTTTAGATTACTTTAACTTACTCACATACCCCATGTAATCATATATGGCCAAGGCGTCAAAAATATACATGACTTGGCATGGCCTTTGATACGTGTCATAAATATATAAGCATATAATGTACATATACACATATGTGCCAATAAATGTGTATGTGTGTTATGTACAATGTACATAAATATGTGTAAACTTGTGAGGGAAAAAGAAGTACAAGTTAATGGGAAGGTACGTATTGTATATGGGGAAGTGAATGTTATCTATAGTCAAGGTGAACTTGGTGAGTTAATCCAAGGAAATATATAGAGACTCGTAGCATTAGAGATAGCTTAAGAAATTAATACCCTGATAAAGTCCGGTCCAGTGAGGAGGTTAATGCTTTTTATGGAAGGGTCGATTATTGATGTAGACAACTAAAGAACAAGGATGGGGTAGTAGATTGAGGGATTTTATCATTTCACTTGGTACAGGATGAAGGGATAGAAATTGAGCAATTCCTTCTTCTCCACTAATTACATCATTTGGCACACACACACACACAGATGGTCCAATCTTTGAGTCCTCATTCGGCAACGAAATGAATGGACTTTAATATTCTTCCTTTCCAAGGATACCTTTCTCTCATTGTCCCTTAAAGCTTGAATATAAAAGCATACCCCCATTATCTAAATTCTGTTCATTCTTATGACTCCTAATTTAAAATGTGCTAAAAAAAAAAGAATTTTTTGAATGACATCCGGTTGCCACTGGGCTCCGCAAAGGAGTCTAAAATTCAAAGGAAAATGCCACCTTGAGGTTATTTTCTGTCTTGACAACGTATATAATAATAATAATAAGGTGGATGTGTAAGTAGGTTTAATGTGATCTGAATAAGAAGGACAGAGTGAAATTGGAATATCAGTACAAATGAAGTGCTATACATCACTCCATTAATTTAGTTCTGGCTTCAAGTAATCTTCTTGTCTTTTGCTAGCAATCAACAAGTTACCAAACTAAGCCTCTGTGCGTGCGAAACGCATTTCTCGCCTCATATATCATTCTCACACCTCACTCCCCGCCTTTTCCATTACTACTTGCCTTTACCATATATACACATCCAATGTTCATTCGCATGTTCAAAGTCCTACCTTTGAGCACTTTACATGGATCTAACAAGGATGTCATAGCTTTACATGTATACACACACATGCGAGTAAACCTCCATTGGATCGCATATGAAACAATTCTGAGACTTTTAGGAGGGCACATAGGCCGCTAGTTTGTAGAGCATTGGAGCAAATCTATACATATATGAGCCTCAGTTTTGTCATGCTAAGCCACATCCGTAAAACTATGGGCTGTAGCCTTTCTTATAGGCCCTCCTGCACATTAGCACATTTCCATATATACATAGCACCATTATACAAACTATCGACAGTCATTTCCCTACTTCTCCACTACAGCACTACTACCACCACTGTAAAAGAGCTGAATGCTGAAGAGCTGTCACATATAAATTGGGCCTATCTCTAATTACTGGCTGTTCCACTGAGGCGAATGCATTAATTTGCATGCACATTCATTCAATTTACAAATCTTAGGGGTAAAAAGTTGATAGTAGTGGCAGTTTCATTGAAGCGTCGAAAGGACTTTTTCCTCTTTGATATTTATGGGCGTGCTGAAAACATGGTCAGTAAATATATTTCGCCTAAAATCACACTCATAAATTTCTCTATCCAACAAGAAAGTCCTGAACAATCTCATCTCCTCACTCACGAATACATAGAAAAAGCTTATCTTATCACCGAGTTTGTCCACACAAGGTGAATTTTTTTGAGGGGAGCTTTTCATAAGGAAGGGCCTATCCGAAAAAGAGTCTCGTTCCTTTTCCTATTGTGTCTACACATTAAAGTGGAAAGTATCTGGACGTGGATGCAGATCCTATGAAAATCCTTCTTCCCTTTTTTTTGCGGTTATCATAAGTATATGGGAGAAGGCTTGGTTGGCAACCTGAGAGTTTGTTATAGTGGGTGCATACAAGAACTAAGATGTGATTTTTTTATGATATTGGAAAGGATATGGTCGTCGAGGCTATTCTTCTAGGTTAGTGTCGCTGCTGGTCCCTTTACTCTTGGCCATTGGAATTGAAGGGGGGAACCCCCTGTAGATTGGGTTTGTCATAAAAATGGACTGCGGGCGGTCCGCGAGTCCCGCCGCCCAAAATCTACGTATTCATCCTTCCTTCTGCAAATTGTCTATTCACGCGATATTTCTATATAGTTATGAATGTCTTTTCTTTCTCTCTCTCACTCTCTCTCTCTCTCTCCGAAAATAAAATCCAAATCAGATTCATAATCATCACTGTGCGGGCACAAAGGGTCAAATCCTAAGTCGTACCAACTTTATCAAACTCAATCATTTCTATTTTCATATGTAGAGACTTCAAACAACTCATAACTTGCCTTTACTTTGTTCAAAGAATTCATACAAATGTTTGCCAATGCAATGGTTCTCTCAGTATGTGCTACGCTACATGAGGTTCATAGGGAAGGAGTTTAGTATTTCAATTGAAAAGAATGGTGCGCACAGGTTCGGGCAGATTCTACTTTCCTATTATAAATAATAATAATAATAATAATACTATTTAAAAATTCTAAGGTCATAGATATATATGTATCTTACATATATATATATATACAGACTCATATAATATCCAGCCTCTTGGACTGAAAAATTCTCTACGGATGTCTCTCTTCTCCATAAAAACCCCAGTAATTTTAACTATATACAGAGGACAATTGACAATTGCAAACACCATGGAAATATCCGTGGACAATGACAATGCAACGTGTTTTTCCTCAGCTGTGTGGACGTTAACTTTACAATTTTAATGCATGGCTCAAGTTTTTCCAAGAGAGATTTTAAGAGGATCTTGAAGACAAAAAATAGCTTTAGACTTCCCTTAGACAACAACGTAGTATAGTGTAGAAATAGCATTGTGGAGAGAATTGTAAAAGATTGAATATAAATAGCCTTTCGTGACCATAAAATGACCGACCTGCACAACTCTTTTCGTCTTTAGGGGTGCAATCTTATTTGGTGTAACCCTTTTCCTCAGCCTTTTGTTACTTCCTGGCAGTTCTTATTTTACATTCTCAATGGTTTTTCCAACTTGAAAGTCTCTTTTTTTCTAAAAGGGAAAAACTTTTCAAAAACTACCTCAATAATTCAGTCAGTAGTTCAGGGCTCTTTGTGTATATCTGTACTACAAACATTGTACTATTTATACGTATATGGGGAGATATGAGGATTCATTGAAATTTACCAATAAATACGTACAGTGGTATAAATAAACTTTTAAGGTAGAGAGAGAGAAAGAGAGAGAGAGCCGCAGTAGGAAGAAAAAAAATAAAATACATGTGAGAGAAATAGGAGGAAGGCGGTAGTTATTAAAAGCCTTACAAGCTAACTCTTCATGTAATAATACAGATATAAAGATGCGACCATAAAGTGTGACCATTGTTAAACCTCATAAATAAGGACAAGGAAGGCTCGTAAAATGACACCATGGACTTGTCGCTGATATTGTTCTACGTTCACAACTCAATCAGACCTATTTCTGGACAAGTGCATTCCTTTATTATACTTATTTTTTATCTCACCATTCACTTGAATATTGTATGCACAAGACAGACGTATGCAGGTCGCAATAGTGTTTCTACTCGTGTGTGTGTGTGTGTGTGCTACCTACGTAAATACATAATAATGTGGCTGCTGTCATCCGGTAAGGAAAAAATAATAACCGGTTTTTCCTTCTTCCTCAACAGCTCTCATACTTACTACCATAGAGAGCTTATCTTGTATTTTTTAAATACATATAGAATAATAAAACCCTTTGAAAATACTCATCCTACTCAAGGGACAACTTAGTGTCGGTTACCAAAGTGAAGTGTAGAAAAATCTCTTTCTCTCTCTCTCTCATTCTCCTGTTTACATCCAATTAGTTCCGGTCTTTAAGTCCGTCGGCTAATTTATATGACATTCACCACAAGAATGAATTAATTATACGTGAAGTTAGAAAAAGGGGGTGTTTGGGAAGGACTTGTCGCTAAATATCCATGGAATTGATAGAATTGAGTGGAGTGTACTACTAAAACTGGAGGGAGAGTAATTGCATTTAATTTGATTGGACTGGGTAAGAGTCAAAAGCGAGAGAGAGAGAGAGAGAGAGAGAGAGAGAGAGCGAGAATGTGTTGGGAAAAAACCTTGAGAATTTGTACTCTAATGGTGGTCAGACTTGTTGAGAGAGAATTTGTTGGTATAGTTGAATTATTATTTTTAAGAGTATATAGTTAACTATGGTATAAACTAAAGTAGAAGAGGAAGACGACGAAGAAGAAGAAGAAGGAAAAAAGGGGAAATTTTCTGGAAGAAAAATATGTTTGAGGCAAAAGTTGTCAGAAAAATCATGAGAGAGGAGGAGGAGACAATGGTCAGAAGATAGAGGAATATTGTCTGGTAACTTCATAGTTATTAGTCCGGCTGTTATTACGTTGATTATGATCTGGAGCAAGTATATGTAGTTCTGTGGATTTTTTCAGAGTAAAAAAAATATGTATTTTCAAAAGGCGCCTTCTTCCCCATATCTTTTGTTGTACACCATTTGCCGTCCTATGGTCACCCACTAAAAAGGGAAACCAAGACCGAGGTTTGGATAGCATGGACAATCCTCGTTGTACTGGAATATGGGTATCCCCCATAATTATAATAAACCTCAGCAAAGCACTACAAACTTGATATTCCATGGAAAACTCTTGTTCAAATATCCCATGTAATGTTGTTAATATGTAGGGAAGAAAAACCTTGGTATGATTTAGCAAAAGGAATTTCTTATAATATATATGTTGTATATATTCAACGTCATGTGGAACACATGTAATAATATACATTGAAATATAACATACAAAGGTCCGTAGTTAGATATAGGTAAATAATCATAGGGTAGGGAAAAATCTTTTCATATTTGAGGAAAATCTACATGATAATAAGTTTTGATGGAAGATGTGCTTGAGCCTGGGGATGGAGGGATATTCTGAAGGTGAATCGGAAATTTAGAGAAACCCTGAACAATGTGATTAGGTTGTTATGATACAGATATTCCTATACAGATTAAATGTATTTGGACCCTATTGGAAATCCATGGACTCTCACTCCACATCATACACCTTTACTATATGAGTCAGGAGTAGTAGGATTATGTCACTTTACAATAATTTCTTTTGATTAAATATCCCTGGAAATCTCTATGAATGCCTAAAATATTTTTGTATGGAGAGAGAGAGAGAGAGAGAGAGAGAGAGAGAGAGAGATTCCCTTAAAATGTGGGACCGAATGAAATGTGTATCTTGATGAGAATGTTTTTGGGCCTGAAAAAATGTCTGTGTGAAAAATGAAATACATATATTTTTAGTATCTATCTGTATAGGAGTGTGTGGATTTTATCCTGGAATTGGAGAAGAAGAACAAAAAGTAAAACGAGAACCATTTTATGCCAAGTCACCCTCTAACGTCTGTCTGCCTGTCTCGATCTATTATCACATAATATGACCCCTCAAATCTATGTATTGGCCAGGTTACCCAATGTTTTATGTGTAGTCCAACGGCTACCTTTGTCAGTCCATGCTTCAATTTCTACTGTAGTTTCCCTACACTACACTATCCGTCCTCATACATCTACTCTGTAATATTCTGCGGAGTAAAAGGTCAAACGACAGACGTGCCACATATGCCTATGTATATAGATACTTGAGGAGCCAATAGAATATCCAATTGTATTTTTCATGCGATTGGAGCAAAGCCAATACAAGAGGCTGGAGTCATGCGGACGGAAAACTTTCCATCAAAATTTGTGTCAATTTAGTGATTTATGTATTTTCCTTTACTCACTCTCGTCTCCATCTGAAAAATATTATTCTCTCTATTTTTTTCACTCCCGTCCTTTTATAGGCTTTTTCTTCAACGTCCTACAATATTTTTCTTCTAAAGGAAGAATTATTTTGACTGCATGGCTGTAGGAATTGGAATGAAAATTTGCTCTTAATATATATGAGTAATAATATACAGATTTCATATGGAGTGGATGGATTTTTTATAAATAAAATAATATATAGTTTTTTTGTGACACACAAGTGGACAGTTGAAGATGTGGAGTACTAGTATGTAGGGAGGATATTGAGTTTCAAAGTTGAATAGTAGCCTGGATGCTTGTGAGCAGAGAGAGAGAGAGAGTACGATGCTATTAATCATGATATCAGTTGAGAGCTTCTAGAGTTGAAAGAGAAAACCTTTTTCTAGAACCAAGAAGTGTTCCTTTGGTCCCCTATGCAGATGTATGCTATAACCCTCTCTATTCTAACAATGGTTACATTTTGCATAACCAAACTTTTCCTCCCACATAAGAGTAGTCTCATAGTATTGCCTACTCTCCTCTGTATATCTGCATGCATGTGTACCTAAATATGTAGCTCCAGAAGAAAAAGTAGATGCACGTATATTTAAAGTAGCTATAGACGTTGGTCATACAAGGAGTTATTACGGTCCAGCCTATATATAGTTTGATATTATTCGGCTATGTAGATGTGTTTTTCTATGTGGAGACATGTATACGGTGAGAATTGGCGGAGAAATCGATACTTCGATCATCCGCGTTTTCAACAGTAGCTCCAACAAAACTAGTTGCCCCATTCTACATGATGACGATGGCTAAGAGAGTGAAGTAAGACAGACGATAGGACCTCCGATGGACTTGAACAATGTCGCATAAAAAGCTTGCTTGGATTTTTACTCTCTTTCTCTCTCTCTCTCTCTCACTCTTTGGCTTCTATACAGCCACTTTTAGTCAATCCTATACTCAGTCAAAGAGTCAATGAGAAAGGGTTGAAAATGCTTAAAAGTCCTCTCTATTGTCCACACTCATAAAAAAGAAAACCACTGTTGGGGTAAAAATCTCCACTCTTCCTAAACCTCTTTACCTTTTCATGGATATAAAAAGATGTATAAGCGAGTGTGTATGTGTACGTGTGTGTGTTTCTTCCATAAGAACTGTCACCTATGCAAATATCTCCATCCGCCTTTCAGCCACTTACTTACATTTTACTCCTTCCTTTCGTCCCCTCGTCATCATCATTGTGAATAAATAGTGCTTTTTTATCCAGTCCAGCCTCGTTGGAATCAAATCTAGTCAATATTTACCCTTGTTATTTAATACTTCATTGCATTGGAATTATTTTTCAAAATTAATTTCTAAAATCGGAACTACCCAGACAATTTTCGGTAAAATAAATTTTTAATTTTTAATTGGAAAAATAAAAACTTGTACTTTGTACAAAGATTCTCTCGTAATAAATATTATGGAGAACTTTACATGTAAAAATAGCGGTATTTTAAGCACACACGTGAGTTACGAGTTAAATGGGTATTTTTACAAATCTTCGTGCATACAAATTGGTACATGAGAAAAGGGAGAATGCTTGAGAGAGTAAATGCACTGGATTCCTTGGTATATATTTATACAAGTCGGGTTGTTTTTCGTAAATAAAGGAGAAAAAGTAGGAAACGGTTTAGGAGGTTTTCAACTGCCGGGAGCAGAAGTAGTTAGAAGGAGCTTGAAGCGCCGGGATGTTGTGTAGAGACGAGGAAGTAGGAAGAATTTTCAAACCATGGATTTCATAGGTGAACTAAATTTGGGTGGAGTTTCGTGGTCAACTTGTGGTCACTCCAATTCCATCCTAAAAGGCTAGAGTGATCGATCGATTCTTCAACTGGATTTTGCGCTTGGACATACCCTCCCACATACCAATCATATCCAACTCCATACGATTGAGCATGAGAGGTACACAGAGGGAGAGAGAGAGAGAGAAAGAGAGTGAGCTTCAATTAAAACTGGTTTTTGGGAAGTTGACGTACTCAATCTCATTGGTTCACACGCTTCATATTGTATTCTCCCCACCAACGAATAATATATTCCCTTATCACATTCCACATCACGTAATATTTTTTCCATAGCATATTTCCTAACCTATGAAACAGATCCACTTCCTTCCCTGCTAATTAGTTATTGATTTCATATTCTTCCCTTATACACTTATACTGCTGCCTTGTCATCAAGCTTTTCAGCTTATACTTTATTAGTAGTAACCTTCCGATGAAATAATCAATCCCACTGAAATATTTTATTACCATATGAATCCACTTCCCCAACAGAGCTCATCTCCATTAGAGACCACGCTTTTGAGAATTCAAAGAAATTTCTCTGGAATTTAAAATTATACTTTCAAATGATTCACATTTTATGGAAAACATTTTTTTTAAATTTTCTTCCGATTTTTGAAAAAAGTCTTGATGATATTTTCGTTGAAGGAAATAACGTACGGTATTTCATACATATATATTAATATAAGATGTAAGCATATACATATGTATTTGTATACATGGAAAATAAATGTAGAATTATTGATGGAATAAAAATGTCAAGGTTTTATGACAAGTGGAAATTAGGGGAATGGCGTCCATTGGTTGTTAGGAATAATATGGAGAGAAGGGAGGAAAAATTCCGATTCTTCCTTTCTCTCCCATTCCTTTTCCATATGAAGTTACCCAGAGATAATAGACTGCACCCGAGGATAGACTCCTGGTGATTGGCTTTTGGTTTTCCTTGTGAATAGCCTCAAGAAAGTTATATGGGAGGAAGTTTATATATAGAGCTGAGCGCCTCTTTGCCTATTGAAAATATTGACAATCATCTCAATCAGAGTTGTTACAATTGGCAATATTCTGTGATATGTACTACTCCGTCCTACTACCACCACTACTGGTCTCTCGTCTACCACCAGTCTCGATTAGCATAACCCCCATGGAATATCAATATCCTATATATTTCTGACTTGTTGATAAAAGAAAATTGACTGGGTGGGCATTTTTTGGACGTCGTCAGCTATATTTATCCACTGGTATAAGAGACATGTATAGTATTGTACGAGGACGGGATGATGGGCTTTGGAAAAAAGAAGAATCGCACCATGGGAAAAAAATTAGTTATTCCCCGCAGCAGTAAGTAGTAGTATACGTTGCCGTAGTCAATTTCATTGGAGGGGCATTATCATTCATTTATCTGTATGAATTTTCCTATCATTTCTCTTGGACTCTTTGGGCTTTCGAAGTAATTCTGTCCAGATGGTATAGGGTGAGGATTGGCCTTTCCCTCCTTTATCATCATTTATATTACCATAGAATAACTAATACAATGTGTGTATGTGTGTATGTTATACGAGTAACTATATGGTAATTGTCATATTTGTGATTGAAATCTGAGAGGAGACAATCTATGTATAGTCAATACTTGGAATAAACTTAGGGTGGAACTTTAATGGAACTGATTTTTGAGCTTATATGTTTTCCTTCTTCCAATTATTTTCGTATTTGTGGCGAGAATTGTGTTAATGTTGAAATATTGACGTACGTGTTAAAAATGTGAGACTAATTTGAATGTGTTTGAAAAATTTCAGTTGATCACTCAATTGCTTCAGTGAGAGGTCCTGGTGATGCTTTGATATGCGGAGACTGTAATAAGCAATTTTCCTTGGGTGACATCGTTCGATTCATTCAACACAAGGTGCGTTCCTGCCCTGCAAGTCGCAATCAGGGTTACCAACATAGTACGCCCCTCAACAACAACAATAATAACTTTGATGCAAAAAACAATCACTTGAGGAGTCCCGAGAGTCCAAGTACATCCACCCCATGTTCAGAGGATGAGGATGATCCGGATGAATTTATCTCAAGAAATGGCCCCTCTCGTCATTTTGGTGGGAATAGTAGCTCAAATGTAAATAGTAATCATGCCAATTCCCCCGTCAGTTCGAATACCTCCAATGAACACTCCACCTCCTCCAACCATTGTTCATTGAATTTAAATTCCATTCCCGCCGTCACACCCAGCATCTCGGCTCCCATTAGTCGACGTACGAAAAATCATCATCATGGACATCATCCCGACCGGTCCACTACATTCTCGTCCAGTACCAGTGTTCACCAGTCAGAGAAAGTGGAGAACGACCACATTTCTAACAAATGTGATGCTGAAGTCAATACTGCTTCCTCAGGTAAAAACCTTTTTTTCTTCTCATGCCAACCTCCTCCTCCTCCTCACACTTTGTATATGGAATTATATGTGCAAAACGTTTTTTTTAGTCGATGCATTTCAAAAGTTCACGAGTCAATTAAATAATTCTAGAGACCACCACTTACTTACATAGTTTAGTATAAATTGCACCATAATGACAATCATTAGTGTTGGTAGGGTAGTTAATAGTAAGGTAAGTATTGTAATACTACCTTAGAGGAATATTTAAATTATAGTGTATCGTTGAGATATATGGTGCTATAAAAAGGAATCATTTACAATTTAGTATTACATAGCACTAGCGCAATATATTTCAGCTAACAATATAGCAACTCCTTGTCTTTCCCTATTATATATTTCTTCAAGGTGGCTCCCATGCGAGGAAAAAAACAAACCTCCAATGTTTTTTTTCCTCCCCTTCATATACAAGATTATTAATTCTAAAGGCTATATACCCATACATTGGGGACTTCATGCGGTGTTAGATGTGGTATTCCAGTGGAGAAATCTTGTTTTCTTATCATGGAACATCATTCATTACACTTTAGCTCAGTCAGCTTCCATCACAAGTAGCAATATGGTAGTGGTTTCTTACAGGTTGGGTCATTCATTTTATTTAAATATGTAAAGTATTTGTATCTATAGTTGATGGGAAATTCCCTTGCATCCATACACAAATTATTACTTTTGACTCTACATAATAATAACAAGTTCACCTGAGAGTTTCTTATCATTTCACTACTACTACCACTATAGTATTCCACCTTACACTATACATGCATAAATTCACTTGCTTTTCCTACCACCAACACATTCATTTTAGAATGAGTTGGTAGCGTAGGAGATATTGTTTATAACTGGATGTGTATACATATATACATATGTAAATATATATAAATCCAGACAATGCCTATGAGGTTACCAGTGATAAGGATAAGTTCACCCATGAGCATTTTTGACAGGTCGTCAAGTCCATAGAAAGGTGTTGTTGCCATGAGGAGTAGTAGATAATAGTGTAGTATCCCCCTTGCACAATAATAATTATTTTTCCTTTAATTCCTCTAGCGAATTTCCATTCAACTTGCTAATTAATTCTTTATCACTTTATGAAATAATATTAAATTTTGCCTTCACCTTACTTTTTAAGCCAAAAGAAAGGGTTACGCATGCCATGCCGGAAGGATTAATAATAAATCCTTTGAAATGTAAATTTTTTTATTCCAACTTTTGCTCAATCAGCGCAGCATGAGTAGAATTTTAGAATTCAAAAGTATGTTTGTATACATTAGTTACGTTATTTGTTTTTGCAGCTTAATTTTACTCATTACGTCATTTGTTTTTGAGGCTCACTTGCGAAATTAATTGGACTCATTAGGTTAACTAATTTTTGCCGCTCAGCTTTTAAATCAGTTTTACTCATTACCTTATTACTATTAGTTTTGGCGCTCAATTTTAAAATTCAGTTGACTCATTCATGTTTATTTATTTTTGGCGCTATATTTTAAAATAAATTATTGCTATATGCAATTTGAAGGAGACGTCTCAGCTCAGATTTGAGCCAAGTTGCAGTCTTAATCCATTTAACCGGGGAATGAATAATGGATTTTTGTGGGTATTTTATAGTATAAGATTTTTGAGAAAAAAAATATATGTGAGTCAAAAGGCTTTTCCCTCAATGTTTGCTTCTTATTAGTTGATATTGTATTGACTATAAATAAAGAAGAGGATGAATTTTATCTGGTTCAGTTTAAAATAAATGAGTTTTGTAATAGTAGTTTTTTGTAGTAGCGAAAGGCTCTTCTTCTTTAGGACGATTTAAAGCAAGAGATTTGTCTACCACCGTGATTCTTCCAAGTGACTAGCGTCTTCCAAGTTTGTGTTGGTGTAGGTGTTTGTACATATATGGCTGTGGTATTTAGGCTATAATATATGTGTGTGATACGAAAGGAGTGTTTAGATTGAATAAAAAGAAGGAGAGACAGGTGGGTTTTGCTCAGAATTTGTAGAGGTTGGGATGCTGATGATGATGATAGGAGTATAAGAATTTAGTTTCTCCAATAGAGTGTGATCATTTTTAGAGGTATATATGGAGATTTAAAAGAACTGATAGGTTGGGTTTGCTGTTGGAGCTGATTAGACTTTTGGGTTAAATATGGATTTACATTCCATTACAGTTTGTTTCTACGTGTAGGTTTCCTGGATCGTTTGTAATTGTGTAGTGGTTGAGTTGCTCAAGGTATAGGCTGTGTGTAGGGTTGAGAAAAATGATTAAAATGTAAATCGGAAGAATAAACTAGGAAAAATGGTGCTAGCAATTTCTATAGTGTAACCAATCGCTCCCTCACTACTATTTCTCTCTATCACTGTTTCTTTGAATAAGTAAGTAAGGTATCATTTTCATTTGCAAAGTATTTGGCTTAGTTTGTTTTTCCTTTATAGTTGTATGCTCCCTTGCTTTTATTCTTTCCCTTTCTCTCTCTCTCTCTCTCTCTCTTGAGTCACTTAAGTTAAGTCGGTGTAAAAAATGGGAAAAAATACTTTCAAGATAGTTGGAGGCTTTTTGATTAATTTCACAATGTCTTTGGCGAAGACTTGATCCCGCGGGATTGTTTCCTTCAAAGTGATAAATAGATTTTAAGGTTCTTCTCCATTCTTTTACGTTCAACGTTCCTCCGTGTTATGCATGCATGCTGAGCCGCTCATTCTCTGTCATGGTCTCTTCTCTCTCTCTCTTCTTCTTCTTCTTCTTCTTCTTTCGAAGGTGTCACAGGAATGGGAAGTCTCAGTTGGAAAATCAATAGAGCACAAACCGGTCCCAGTCCGCTCTTTAACTTCGTTTCGGTTTCGCGTTTTGTTCCTTATCATCAACCAGTCCTCGACGCTTGCCATGTATGTATCTATAGACAGTCAACTGTTACATACCCTATAGATTACTCATTCATTTCAATGAAAGCTTCTCATAAAAACTCCCAAGTTTTTTCCTCTCTCTCTCTCTCTCTCTTTCTCACTCTCCTCCTTTTTCCTCCTTACATATTTTTCAAATGAGCCAACTCCTCAACTGCCAGTTTTCAAATCACGCATGGTAGGATGAAATAAGAACATGACTCGTCGTCCTCTGCACTTATGTAGAGTAGCTAAGTCTGTCTCGGAGTATTTAAAAACAAGATATAATTCAGGAAGAAGCACATTAATTACATTGTGTAGTGCTATATGCACTATAATAATATAAACACTTCCTTCTCCTCACAACTCGCCCTTTTTTTACGTTGACTCTTTCTTTCTGTCTTTCTTTGGCAATTACTCCTCAAATAAATTAATTTCCAGCTAATTTTTCCTTGTGTAGTATATTGTAGCGCTAGGTGAAAAAACCTTTCAATACCTTTCACTCTCCGCATTATTTGAGACTATAGAATTAACATTATTTGTGTACATTGTATTATGTACGTTCGCTAGTGGTTAATTTTTGGTATGAGCAAAATGACGGGGGACTGATGTTCGGATGTGGACCGCTGCTCTGGTGAGCTGACGTATTGGAAGTTTGCGTAATTTTGACTTGGGTGGTGTTTTGAGGAGGCGCACAATTGAATTTTCGATTTATGGGTTAAATCATTGCGGCTCTATGGTAAGGTTAAGACATGAAAGATGTTACATCTGTCCACAAGCTCGATGGGGTGATGACTGGCGATTGAAAATGACGTTTGATCGTCCATGGAAAATTGTGCAAGCTCCGCAGGCTGGAAAATCCGGGTATCTTCAGTATGTAAATTACAACGGATTTTTTCTAAGTGTTTCGCGTATGTAGGTAAAAGTATTACTGAGCTGGCCATTGCTACAAGAGATGCTGCTTGGACCAGGGAAGTTACATGTGCGTGTACACATGTAAAAATGTGAGAGAGCTCCTTATTGCAAACTGTTCCCATCCATAGAGACTTGTGTGTTGTTTGTACGACGCTCGTATATACTATAATACTCAAGGGTGAGAAACTAAGTGGTGGAGCAGTTGGGGATGGGGTTGAAAAACTCCAAGTCACAATTGTATGTAGTTGCATTGTTTTCAATGGGGGTAGAGATTAAAGTAAATGGTAAATACGTGTAATGCTTATATGTGTATGTAGGTGCTGTGTGTCGGACTCAGCCTATAATACATTAGCTAATAATCTCAGTGGGTTCGCATGAGGATGAAGGCGATCCCCTTTTAGAGTTAAGTACACGCAAAAATTGCAGCATTGGTAATAGTGGTGCAAGTGTGTGGAGAGGGTAATAAAAATACTTATTGCGGTCACAAAGTATTTGACTAGCTTGTTTGCTCAATACTCACTCAACTCATACACAGAGCCTAGTGCAGTTCAAGCCATGAATCTGGATCCAGCCTTTAACTCGGACGTGCATACGCAGAAAACCTACATGGTGTTATGTTATGTTTTATTCCAGTCCTATACTACACTATATGTATTACATAGAAGTGATTTCAAGTGTGGCTGTTCCAGGGTATACGAAATAATATGAGAGAGAGAGAGACGACAAGGTGGTGAGGCTACTACTAATATGACTATTTTGCATGGGCTACTGGAAACTCTGTGTGGATTTTCAAAGGAAGCTAAATGCTTGGAGTCCATGGCACAGCCGGATTTCGTTTTAGTATAATGTTATTTTATGGTGACAGACCGTCAATGGTCGTTGGGTTTTATACGGGGCTTGGTGAAGGGAGCTAAATAGGTTTTTTCCAAATGCCTCCAAGTGTAGGTTCTAGGTATTTTAGCTTTTGAGAAGGAGTTGATAGGAGTAGCCATAATATGACAAAGGGTTGCGTTCATTCCCGTCGTCCGTAGATGGATGGAAAGAATTGGAGTCTCAGGGATATCCTTCCTTGCAATATTCACATATGGACGTAATAGCTGAGTCTCTATGTATATCTTCGACCATCCTCACTACCACACTCTTTTTCTCATGCAGATGTGAGCAGATGGAAAAGGTCAGAGGATAGGGTTCGCGGCTGGTCATTAAGGTTGCGCGTCGAAATCTCTCTCTCTCTCTCTCTCTTCTCTCTGAGTAGAATGACGGAGCCAAGTGGAGGCGGGCGTGTGAATGGAATTTCAAATTAGCACTTTACTTAGCCCTCTCTTGCTCTCTTCGGGAAAAAAATCCTTCTTCTTCTTCTTCGTCTTTCCTTCCGTCCGTCCATCCAAGAAAAAATCCGCACATTTCCCAAATCTTAATCCAGGATTTTTTCCCCCGTTTTTTTCTCTCTTCAACCATCTCCCTCTCCTTTTCCTCTTCCCCAAGATCCCACTGACAGCATGGGTTAAGACAAGGAAGAAGTCGTTAAAATTAGGTCAGCATATCCCCTAACACTCACAGTCAAGTACTAATCCACTTTTTTCCGCTTTCCAAATACAGACCATATAATAGTTGGATATTTTAGCGAGAGTTGGAAATATCTTTGGAACGAAATTGTGGTATTTATACATGTGGACTCTCAAGTACTTATGTATTTAGTTTTGAAATAAGCCTAAAGAGAGAGAGAGAGAGAGAGAGAGCTATGGGAGATTTTGTCAGGTAATGACATTTTTAGTATCTGCGGATACGGGGCTGGATATAGAATATGCAAGTGTTCAAGAAATTACTCATGCTTAGCTATTAACGCTTTCATTGACCACTGTCACCATAATGACTTCCTCCCAAGACACTCACACTGGTCATGAGAAATATATCTTTTTATTACTTTTTTAATGCTTTGTACATCCTTCTTTTCTCCCATTTAATCCTCTACTCAACTGCATATTTATAGGTTACTGGGGAATTACCGGATTATAGACATTAGCACTATTTAACAGCAACCTCACGTACTACTTCAGCTTCATGTGTTCTTGTGGAAAGGAAACCACTTGACATTTATTTTACTATGCTGCTCCCTCAATACTATTTTACAGACCTTTTCGCACCCTCTCTTTTTTTACATGCCTGGTCAGAAACTATGTATTCTTCAACTCTCTCATTATTCTATCATCCGAAATTAACAATAAAAAAATGTAACTTTTAATGTAAAATTTCTACATCAATGAATAAGGACTAAAAAGGTTGGCTGCTTGGGTTGGACATGAAAATAGGCACATCCTAAGCATTCAATTAATTATCTCTGATGGATCCATAAAGCTTGCATAGGAATTAAAGAAGTGGGCTATAGGAACAATACATACGTACGCGTTATTATGTCATGGGACAAGGACTGAGGAGAAAACTACATGTGTCGGATGCTTTTGTATAGAAATCGTCACTTTGTTTCTGTGAGTCATGCAATTTACCTCCATTCTCCTTCCCAGTAGTGCTCATATTCAGTGAATGTAGAGAGGTAGGAGTTGAAGAGAGAGAGAGAGAGATGTAAAGAGTACGAGCGGATCTATTTTTGTGCATAGACTTTGGCGTAGATACAAATGCATGATGATATGATACGTAGATATTTCATCCTTCCTTTGGTTTAAAAAAATTGAAATACCACCCGCTAAGTCCATATGGGTAAACGTGAGACAGTGAGAGTGTGTGAGCTCTCGGCGGGCGAGTGAGCCCATAGATCGGAGTGAGCATTTATCAGAATGGAAATGCACGAGGTGATGTTCCTCACTCAGTTAGTGCATGTTGTCCATCTCTTGTGTGTGTACACGTACATAAATGTACGTGCTTTATTGCTATTGCCTACCCAACCAATATACGAGTATATTTATAAATGTATGCTTGTGAAAATTGAAAAATCTCATTGGTAAGGTGTGCTTATGTAATATTGTGACAATCTATCTTACATAATAATGTCCGGTTGGTAAACACATTAAAGCCATTTTTTTAAATCATTGATTGGCGTCCGACAGGGAGGTTTAAAACTATATCGTGTGCATTTGTATTTCTCCCTTACCCATTTCTTTTTGTCTCCCTGTCGCATATATCCATGCAGGGTATCAGTAAATGGGGACAAAGGCCAGATATTTTTTGTTAACCTCGATGAAATATCTCATATTGATAATAAACCTAACTCATCAAGCCTCACTCCATGTAATAATCCAGACAGAAATGATTAAACAATAGGATTTATGTAGAACGTATATAAATATATGTGACATAAAATATGAAGGAAAAATATTAATATTTTCCTCCAATCATTTTTCAACATACACTAGTAGAGGCACAAAAGTATAGACAAAAGGCTTGTTTCCCAAGCCAGTACATACCTGACGACGGCCAATCATGTGTGCCATGAAAATAAGATGGATTTGAGTTTCCCTTAAATTAACATATTCAAAACTATGCTGGCAGTACAGGTTTTTTTTAAATGAAGGAAGGGACCGAGAAAGCTTCTATTGAGGACTTTAAAAAGGGTTGTAGCTTGTAAAAAGCAGGCAGAGGGTCAGTAGAGGAAGCGAGAAAGACTTGTCATGTCAACTGTTCTTGTCCAAAACGGTTATATATGTTGATATGTATATGCTTATGTAATTATTACATGTTGTGTAAAAAAAGAGAGGAAGCTGAAGGGAAACCAGATTGAAACAGTAGAGTCCATAGAGAGATCTCATTTCAATGCAGAGACCCTGCCTTGATCCATTTCAATTCCATGCAGACGTCCTTTTGTTATCCCATATGATTCACTTGCCCGATCGAAATTTTCAAATCCCCGTGATGGTCATCCTTGAAAATGAATAAAATTTTATACTTTCCCCTTTTTCAACATTGACAAGAGGCACGCGCTTATCCACTTTTTTATGTATCACTGACTCAGCAGGAGCAATCCTCGTGCTTTTTTCCCTGCATGTACATACATCAGCTGGCATTATCTTCAGCCGGATCCTTATAATCTGTACACATGTACTGAGCAGCCCATCTCCCTTGTGGATAGATTTTTTAATTAATAAAGGAGCAATATAATAATTTCATAGAAAACTTTTATCATGTTAAAATATGTCCTTTTTGACAGGACAGAGTTGTACACAATAAAGAAAGCTACGTACTACCGTTATATGTGACATCTGCGTAAATGTTGGATGGGGTAAGTCTGTACCTGGAGATATGCTTAGAAACTTTGAGGTTTTTTACGGAAGTACTCATGAGTTCATAGTCATAACACAACAAGGTCCAATTTATTAGTTGAGATAAGTTATACAATTACATATTATTCAATGCTATCAGATCTCCTTGCACTCAGTTTCAGTTTCTTTTTCCAAAGTGATGTGGAATTTTGTTCGTAAGGTTTCTCTGTAGTATTGACGTCTATTTTGAATCTATTCCTCAACAAATACCTTTATAATATGTTCAATAACAACATTAGGTATTGTAATGGTTGTTACTCGTACAGGAGCAAATAGTATGTACTTAAGTTAGCCATAAATCTTGAGTCAGTCACCAAATAGAAATAATAATAATTGTATTGTTGAGGCTAGCTTGTTTGAAATTCCAAGGAATTTCTACCGTATATTGTTGATATCTTGGAGAAGTCAAAACAGCAGGTCTCTAAAGCACAAACAAAAACTCCAATAGAAATTTCCTTCATGTGAGTGTATATATTAAGCAATCACCGCCTGCTTATTAGATCTCGTTCTAAATGGTAGCTATACCCAAGCTATGGTTTGGCTTTAAAGGTATCAAATTTCTACTAATTCCTGGAAAAGTTTCCTCACCTTACTCACACAGAGCTTAATAATATTATGCTCCTAAACACATGAATTTCCTATTTTCTTCAAAGAAAAAGTCAACTGTTGGATGTTATGGGAAAGTTACGAAAAGTGTAGAAATTAAGTAACTCTCATCAATTCTTGTATGCATGAAGTCTTACATAAAAATGTCACGATTACTTAACCTTTTAATTTGAGACAAGAGTTTGTATTATCAGATTACACGCATGTGTAGTTATAGTAGAAAAAGGTATTGGAAAAATCATTGGTTTTAAAATAGCAATGATTTTGAGAAAGGATATTTTCAAATGCTTGATGATTGAGAGGATTCACATTTTTTGGCATGGGTTTTATTTACTATTAGAATATATACACGTTCTATGTCTTATACATATCATCCCTTTGTTTTCACATGGGTTACCCTCCCTTGTACAGACAGTTCAGTGTGTATGCATTTTTGTATGTGGTCTAGAGAATATGAGCACACATACAATATATACACACAAGTTAGGAGCTTTTTCTGGTGAGCGGAGATTGTTTGTGTGGTTCTCTTTCGTTATTAAATATGCAAGAGGTTTTATTCCCAAGCAAGCATAACCTTGACAACTCCTTATATTTTTGTTTACAATTTTAGGTGATTATTTTTAATATGAAATGATATCCATTCAAAACAAGTTATAGCCTCAAAGTTTAATCCTAGTGGAAATATTTTGTGAGTTTTTCATCTGAGTTTTGCATTTTGATCCGTGTAGTAGTTATGGTATGTATAAAGTATGGAGGGAGAGAGAGAGTTAAAGACACAAAAGAAAGGAGGACAGTTTTAGGGGAAGTAATTCTAAGAAAGAATTATTTGCGAATAGCATAATATGTGGAGGTTCATATGTGAGATATATATATATATAGATATATATTTTATAGCGATAATAATAATTATTACTACTGCAATTCAATAAATTGGGGACGCGTGCACATGCTTTTTAAATGAGAAAAAATGATTGAAATAGATTTTGAGACTAGACTTTTTTTAAATATGTAGTTCAATATAGAGGAATGATTTGATGGCTTAAAAAATAATAGACTTATGTCTGTAAAAGTATTAATAATAGAAGGGAGGACCTGGAGTGGAAAAATTCTGATGGTTTCAGGGGAGAATAAAGAATTAGAGCAAGTTGAATGGTCCTTCAGTTGTCATGTTGCTGATTGTAATTCATCCTGGTATTCGAATGGAGTAATAGGTAGTGGTAGAAACTTCATATGGATGGATAGTTGGATAAATAGACGGATGGATGGATGGACGTTTCTGTGCATTGCATCACTAATACAATATATTGTATGAGGGGACACGAATCAGCCTAACATCAGCTCCAAAGACAATCCTTTCGACAACCTCCTTATGAGAGTCCTCTGGGGATGAAAAAAACTCTTCGCATGGCTCCTATATACTGCATGGCCAGAGATTGTATATGTAGGGAAAGGGAGGAGGAGAAGACTCTTCCAGTGTCTTCTTTTTCAGACCACCACAAATTTCTTTGACTGACAGTCACCAGTTGGGAACCAGCAGCACATCAACCAACCAGTCACATACACATAAACACATTCGTGTGTCTCTCCTGATTTCTTTTTATAAGTGTATGGATTTTCTAGTACCTATGTATAGATATGTGAGAGTCTCACTCTCTAGTATACCGTTGTTGTGTATAAGAATTTTAGAGAAAAATCTGGTCTATTTTACAATTCTCGAACTGATATCAATATGTATCTATATGCATTTGATCTATAGATGTGTAGCTTTCCTTATGAACAATCTTCTCATAAATCCAGTACATACCGGTTGTGGTACATGGGAGGAACGATGGCAAATGAAAATCACGAGAGTGTAAAG
>JAQFXU010001939.1:0-24229 GCA_034693705.1 Spatulosminthurus flaviceps | reverse complement strand
ATTACAAGAAGAATTGGTTTTGGCAGTTTTATTAAAACTGTCTGGTCCTTCACACTCATATTAGCTTGTCGCTAATAACATATATATAGTTTTGCTCGCATGAGCTCTAGCTTTTTTAATCATTTTACAAATCTTTTTTGTACCATATCAATGTATAATCGTACCAATCTAACGTTGATATTGGGGATAGATGATTGAAATGAATTATTGTAGATTTTTAGCGTGATCATAAATTGCTTATCACAAGATTATCAAAACATAAATCTTGAACCAAATTCAAGAGCAACTCTCAATTATTTTAACTTTCTACAGAAGACTTTACTATCATCATAACTGAAGTTACTTGTTCATAATGTGACAATAAACCAAATTTATTTGCCAAGTCCAGGAAAATAAACTAAATCTACTTTCTGCATTTAAAAATTTCTTAACCACGTCAAATATTTTTCTTGTTTAAGGTTCTTCAATATCTTTGAAAAACAAAGAGCAAGATTACCGAGCCTTAGCCTTAAAAACGACCAGATTTAAGTAAAATCCGCCAGATCCCACAGATTTCGCTAGTTTTGTAACCAGGACCATCTTATTAAAGTCATATAAAAGCTTTCGAGATAGAATGATAGAGAAAATCGTTTTCACTATACACACGAAATTTCCCCATGCAATTTCCTATAGTTTTTGGAATAATATCTATCCCTACAATCCTTCCTATATTGCATTTTGTCTTGAGTAATAATGCGTAAAGATAACCATCGCAACAATCATCCATTCATGATTATCATTTCCCAGCAAGTACCAGCGGCGACCACTTCCCCCGAATAAAATTCAAATGTGACTATTCATATTCATGGGGATTTCTTTTGGTGGTGATAAGTATAACGTGATTTTTTCCCCTCTCCTTGACATCATAGTCCTAAAGTAACATCACATATAGATACCTACCATCGACCGCCTCCCTTTCAAATAATTCTTTAGAAACTGTGGCGAAAGAATTGGATGAGGTGGTTTACTCAACTACCACACATCACTTGATGCAAGTCAGCATGATGACTACCACTATGTACAAGTAGTTGTAGTTTATCAACTCGCTTCCATGGCATTTTCTGGATAAATCCTCCGGATTCTTCACAACATTCAAGTTGCCAATGGTTTCCTCTCTCTCTCTCTCTCTCTCTTTCTTCCAGTACTTTCACATCTTTCCTCTACCAGTTATGAAGACAAGACGAGAGGAGCTTTATAGAGTCCTGTGAAAAAAAATCATTTTCTCCCTGCTATTCTCTCAGTGAATTGTCCAGTTAAGTGCCGTAAGAGCCTTTGCCGCATAACTATTACACAACTGTGTGGAGCATTTACATTCACAATAGATTCTTTTAGTTACTCAGATACTTCTCATGAGCTCATGAGAATGAGAGGAGCAATGGGAAGCGTTGATACTATGGAGTAAGTATTCTACGTGGGATGGGATAATGAATGCTTCTTACTACATACACATGGGCACAATACCAGAAAAACAAACAGGATCAGAGCTTTCCCTACTTTTGGCACTGACGCACACACACAGCTTCCCTTGAAAGGATTCAAAACTATAATTCCTAATCTAAGATCCAAATTGTGGACTTATTTGAAAGAAGCTCTACTACTACATATATACTCTGCTGTCTCTCTCTCTCTCTCACTTTCGTAAAAATAAAGGAATACTCCCAAGCTATGACCATTATCCTCTAGAGTACCAACTTGCCATTACTTCATCTCTCAAAGCATATAGACACTCTAGAGAGAGAGAGAGAGACAACTTCAAGGGAAAGTTGTATGTAACGATAAACTGAACATTCTTTCCAAAGGATAGTGAGTATCTACGTTTATTCTTCTCATATAGATAGCATTGCATTACATTAAAATTTACAACAAATATAAAGTCTCTGGAAACAAGTCTTCTTTGGTTGTTGCTATTCTTCCAATGAAATCCACATCGAGCATAAGTTGCCTCTCCTCTGACTTTACAAATTAATATCAATTCTTTTCTAGCAAAGCAACTTCTACGTACACTCTACAGTATCAATAATGCATACCAATTGATTCTAAATGGTATACCTCATTAGTTCAGATGTACTAGTGAGTAGGAGTAGGGAACTAAATGATTCCTAGCATTTATTCACCTACACATGTGTATAGGAGATGTTAATAAGTTGAAGGAAGGGTCTGGTGAGAAAAAAATGATGTACATACTTTTTACGTGAGAAGCTATATAGAATAGCATTGTATATGGTGTATACATAAAATGTCATCTTAAATAAAATAGAATGTTACCCAGAGACTGTACATACTTATTACTCTCTGTGGTAACAAGTTTAGTCAAGTAGGGTGAGTACGTATGGGAGGTCGTAAAACATTTCAAACGGAAGGATATGAATGACGGTTTGGGAGAAACTCAAAGAAAAGACTCAATGACGCATGATTGTGTATAAGATTTGTAATTTGTAAAAGGCTGTAGACCTGACAAAGAAGTTGATTCTCCACTTCTCGTCACTCCATCCTTTTTGTATGCAATTTGCCTTGGTAATAGGAAACAGAAGCTGGGCTTTACTATACAAAGTTGAATAATATCTTCAAGTGGGACATGGAGCCTTAGCTATCCTTGGCATTGAAGAAATTCTGCGCGTTGGTGGGAAACAAATTAAGGAATACTATGGGACTTGGATCTCGTATATGTAAAAATATATTGGGCTATCATCGGTAGTGTGGGTTAAATTAGCTTTATGTCCGTCCCTATGATTCTTGACATTACATGTTCATTGGACTATTAGTAAGTACATGAGCTTGTTTTCTCCCTTCCTTTCTCACTCCTTTCACTTATTCTTTTTTATGGTACGGAGGCCAAGCCGGATGTTAGGAGTTCTGACTCCAGTATTTTATTTCTAAGATTCTTTGAAAAGAGAGTCGAAACTGGAGGAATGGTGGAGTGGGTGCAGTATAAAGTACACGGGGCTGCTACTACTTCTATACATACAATAAAAATAAGTGTACTTTTTGGGGTGAAAGTAGACTCACACAACGAGTTGTATGGAGGAAGGGAAAGGAGGAAACTACATGGATTTTTCCGTGACAATAAAAAAAACCTAGTTACGGATCGTCTGCTTGACCGTTGCCATTTAGTAGAGATAGGGTGATGGGCATGTACCATATCCCATAAGAGTCGAGGCTTCTTTAACGTACACATTTCTCACCCAAGCTCGACACTTGGAATTGGCTTAGACGAATTAGAATAAATGATGTGCGTGGGACGAGGGAATTTATGTATGGAATTGATTTCGCAGGAGACTCACTGACTCTGAGTGGAGTGAGTAAAAAGTCAACTTTACACAGGTTTCTTTTCCTTTCCTAAAGCCTCGCACTCACCTATTTATGAGTGAATGTTGCAATTATCAATGGATGTGTGTGTGTGTGTGTACTTTATTAATAATCCATATTGACTTTATTGTAAAGGACTGGCTTTTATAGTAGTAACTAGCGCACCATTTCCACTGATTGCTATATTAACTAGGTAGATTTTTTACTTATACTTTTCGCATAAAATCCGGCTGGTTACTCAATGAAAGAAGCCACAGTGACAGGGAGCGAGCTCGGCATACTTAGGTCTAAGGTGAATGATCATCATGCGGCATTCGTAATTAGGTATTTACAGGTAGTGTTCACTAGTGCTATTGCTGGAGAGAATGAGAATAAATAACTATTTGTAAAAGTTGACTTGTCGCATAGCCACCTGGAAGCTGTATAGTGTTATTTGTCGATATAAAACATGGTAGAGAGCTAAAGTCAGACATATTTTCTGCTTCAGTTTATCAGTTAACTTGATTTATGTTCTAAGCAGATTTTTGCCTCTATGGCACTAATGTCTGGTCTTTTGGTGATTTGGATGGCTTCCAATGGCGTTACCTTTTCTCTCTCACTCACTCACTCACTCACTCACTCACTATTCCGAGTCTTGAACCAAATCATACAGAATCAGCAGCTTGCACTCCCTATAGCAGAAGCCACCATCATCGTCCGCATAGGATTTAGAAATAAAATGAATGTTCCTTAGCACCTTCTATCGATCTCCTATTTTCAAGTAGTTTGTACACATTCGGAAAGTCCTCCAATGTATGCAATTCTACAGACCAACAAATGTCCAAATGTGTATGTTTCAAAGCCCACGCAAACATCAGCTGCTTTACTTCTCAATGTACATACATACATGCATAATATCTTGTGGGATTGAAAAGCTACATAAATACTGCCAGTTGTAGGGCCAAGGTGAAGGTATTCCTAAAGATTCCCAAGATTGGCGGGTGTGGAAATTGAATAGTGCACTGGTCGACAGGCTATGATTTTTTTTTAAATGAGTCTTGCCATGCCATGGAAGCAATACCATCTTGAGTTACCTTGGTCCTTTATAGATAAATACATGATTCTCAGTGATAATTACACGTGCACAGATGACGACAAATAAATATAAACTTTATGAATACTAGACACGCAAAAGCTTCACTCTTGTTGGATTTTACGGAGTTATCATTTATTTTCTTGCCTTTATTTTCTTCCAATTCAACTCACAAAGTTCGGCTTAATAATTTCAGAACAAAAATGTTTTTTTCTGAGAATATGACCACGGATATTATTTTAATAATTATTATTAAAAGATTCAAATGATCGAGTCTGGCCACTAATATCTAAAGTGAGGAGAATAAGAACTGAATTTTCTTTTTATAAAATGAATGCATTCAAACCGGAGCTATATCCAGCTGATTATAAAATACAGGGAAAGACAAGCTCGTTCCAGGAAGGAAGAGCAATGGGGATTGCTCTGGAGAGAGGAATATCCTCTCAACTTCAGGCTTGCCTTGAGATTACCTTATATATGCTATCTCTTTTCTACCCGCTAATAGCGGGCCGCTATCGTATCCTTCCAATGTAGATGGCATACACGTTTTATGGTGCAAGTATTTCCTACGACCTACGACCAACAGAACAGAGCACATCTCACATTGTCACCCAACAACTATCAAGTTACTACTGAGTTTACCACAAATAGCTTGGCAATGTGTACCACCAAGTATTGACACACGTAATGGTCAATACTTCAATCCAACGCACACAGTTTCTATTATTTATACATACAGAGGACGGTTGTTGTGTGTGGTAGGTGTGTAAACAGTGGGAAAATGGATGGAAACAAATCCAGTGGCTTGGATAAATGTCCCAGTCATAGTAACTTGCTCTTAACTTGGACGCGAGAAAGAACAACTTTTAATCTCCCAGCTTGGATTTTGTTGTTAGTCACGAAAAAGTGAAATAAAAGCCCAACTTCTATTCCCTCTTGAGCAACGTAACGTTCACTTTGTCCCTTTCTCTCCTTCTCTTTCTGTCATTTTCGCCCAAGTACATAAACATGTACATAGGTTGGAAGACCTTTCTTTTTGGGTTGTTAGTGCTGTAATGATGCTCATTGCCATAAATTCAGACAGCCATGCTTTATTCTCTCCTCATGAGTACTTCTCTCCACTAGCTTTCATATCTCATCTTAGATGCGGAGAGAACTAAATGTCAAAGAATCACATCTGGTCGGCGACCATTCCACATGGAATGCTTTTAACCCGCATGTGCACTTTCATTTCAACTCCCGCGAGTACTCCATGTACCCTCTAACGTTATTCTAAGGCAGGTAGGCAGGGAGAAAGAAAAAGGTTCTCCTCACATATCCCAAAAGCTTCCGCGAAATTTCTTTCACTTTCCTTTCGCCCCCTGTGAAATACCAATGGAATTAATCCAATCTCGATGTCATTAAATCCTACTTTTTCTGAAGAGAGATCTCACTCTTGCCTCCATTTCTTTACAGGGACCGAGAAAAACTCGAAACGATTTTGTAATGCAAGTAGGACTAATAAAAACTCCCTTGTCATTTTAGTTCTTTCGTCATGAAACCGCTCGGCGTGACTGTATAATTAAATGGGGTAGAATTAAATAAAGAGAAGTACGTTGGAAACTCCTTCGTGTCTTTTTAGCCTGAATTTATGGTGGAGTGGCTAAATTTATTGAATGGATGTAAATTCTGTGTTCGCTGGGCCCGAGCCTTTTCCTTTGTCATTAACCATATCGTCAGCTGGTTAATTGCAGCAGGAAAAAGGGGCATTTTTTAACTTCGATATGAAGAAGAATTTTTGGTTGAGTGGAAAGGAGGAGGACGAGATAAACCTGTAACCATTAAAAAAAACCTTTAACTCATTAGCGCTATCAGAGTAATAAGCTATTACAAAGACAAGGAATAAATAAATTGAGGCTGATTTAAGAGGTGTGAATTTAATCGGAGCGGATTTGTTTACTTTGCACTGTTTTCTTCCTCCTTTCCGAGAAAAAGAGAAGAGAGCAAGAGATATCAAAAGAATGACGAGGTAATAAATGGAATTGGAAATTTATTCTTGTGTAAGTGTAAGCATAGTCAGATGAGATCAAATGTGATAGGACAGTGAAATTGATTGTTCCTGTTGGGATGAGAAGATTAATTTATACGATTTAGAAAAAGGATCTGGGAGTTTTTATGTTGGAAGGAGTTCGATGGGTTTACATGATCCAAAAGTTTGACAATCAAAGAGAATTTTATTTAGCCTGGGAGACAATTTTTTGCACGTATTACAATTTTACCCTTGGACAATTTCAAATTATCTGTTAGGAGAGTTATTACTGAAGGGAAAGCTAGAGGCAAATCACATTTGCCTCTACTCTCTGTGATACTTTAAATTAGTGATCGATCTCAATATCGATTATCATATACAACTCTGATCTCATATGGCAAAGGTCATGGTTGTCGACTCAACTCGTATTTTACATACTAAAAAATGGTCTCTGCAATAGAATCTGTTGAAGGATTACCATTTTTGGTTTGCCACACACATTTTGAATCGATTCCTTGATATAAAATAGCTGCATATATGTAAGGCTATAGTTTCATGTGACAAGAACGTCGAAAAGAAACAAACATTTTAGAAAGTTCGGGATTTAAATACAAGAAGTTTTTTGAATTGTCCGTGCATACAATAGATCTATGAAAAGTGAAAATAGATGATGAGAGATGACCAGTTCCGAAAGTTAACTCGTGCATGTTGGAGACCACCGTGTGCAGTAGGATAGTAGGAAGAAATAGACGGTGCTTAGCACTTGGTGCGAAGTTACATGAAAGAAAAAGCTGCGTATAAAAATTTTATGTATTCAAAATAAATGGAAATCGTTAACATAATCAATTTGTTTATTTTAAATCTCATGCGAAAGTCATTTATGAGTGCGCCATCTATGAGTCTGAAGTATCTACCACGGCGTGAACTTCAGTCCCTTCACACTTAGGTGTCCCTGATGGTATTGCATTGTATTGTATATATAGGGCTCCTGTATGACAGAATACCGCTCAGGCCACATTGGTGGGCCCATTGCAGATTACCCTCTAAGTAAACAAATTACTTTACGGATGGCATTCAGGCCAATGAACATTAAAGGTTCACTGCGACTAATTTGCCTATCCGATTGGAAACCTCCATTCTCTGCTCAACAGATATCGAACAACTGGAGGAATCTCATTTGAATCCATGATCCCACAAAGAAGGTAAACAGTTGACGATTTCGTCAAAAGCCAAATGTTCCAGCAACTTTGTGGGATTTTCGTGGATTATGGAAATACCTACAAGGGTTTGCCGATAAGGAGGCAACCACCTTGTGCCAATGCCTCTCGGCGAGGACGTGGGTCCATGTCGTCCAAAAGGAAAGATATGGGCAGTCGGAACACTCCCACGAATGTTCACCACTTCAATAGGGCAGGTTTGCACCCAGCACTACGGAAGCTCGAAGTGCCAAAACTATAGTCATAACTGAGCTTGTAGCACAGGTACTATAGGTACACTCCGAGTTCCAAGGTCCAAGCACAGCTCAGCGGTCCCCCTATGTTTACGTCTACCCTATAACTTCCTAATATTCTCGATTCCCCCCGCAGAGAGGCACAATGGTGTGGACTTTTAATAATTGTGTGTCCAGAGTTTATGAACACGGAGAGATAAGAGAGCTCCGCAGCAAGCCCACCGCTCTCCTCCGTGTCTGAGAGAGAACCGTCCCTGATGGTACCTTCAAAGATGGTTTTATATACGTTTACATGTTGCGTTTCTGAATTTATTGAGGTCGCACAGGTCAACCTACACCTCTGAAACTCAATAGAGTTCTATCTTTTGACGTAATTATAAAATTTAAAAATAATAGCTCCGCGATCATTTAAATGCGTCACAATTTGATCTGTGCACCGTCCCGATGTGTCACAAGTTTATTTTCGTAATGTCGCTATTTATGTCATGTTGATTTGTGGTCTGTCCCCATTTGTGGCAAAATTAATTTTTTCGTCTTGCTTTGCATGAGAAACAGTGATTAAATCGTGCCAGTTAATGGTTACAATAAGACGATAACAATAATAATATTCTTTCCCGTACTTATTTTATATCACGTTAGAATTGAGTACCATACATTTGTATCGCTCTCCTTTCAACAAACTATTAGATGATACTACATACAAATAACGTAGTAGCGATTTGCCAAAGTGTGGGTGTAGGACTTTTAAGGTTTGTTGCGTTTAATTTGAATTTCAAAATTCCAAGAATTTTTTCTCAAAAACTACCTACCGATTTCGTGATCTTGAAAGACAACGCGACTGCCAGCATACCTAATGTTTACAAAAAATTCCATTGAGATCTGTGCTACAGTGTTGAGGAAAGTCGAAGGGAGCCTAAAAAACTGACACATTTTTCCTATGAATAATGCAAAACACTTATTTCAGCCACCGATGAATTCGAACGTACTAGTGACGACTATGATATACAAACAAAACTCGTTGTAATCTATCAAGTGAGTAAAGTAATTCGTGTGGTAACCTAAACCTGGAAAAAAATTGTTATCCGAAAATACCCCACCGATATTAATCAAATTTGAATTCAGTCATACTGTTGACCTAAGTAAAAACTCTCTACATAACCTTTGTATCCAAATGGTCAAGTATTTTTTTAAGATACGTCGCCGAAGTAAGTTCAAACATGTGTATTTTACTAGGGGATTGAAGTAAAAATTGAGATCTGTTGGTTTTACTAACACTTTCAAGAGTTACTATCATCACACCGTGTGTCATCGCTTATGCTTTGCCCCTCACAAAAATATAGAGCACGACACAATATAACTTACGTGTATCTACACATATACTTTCAAATTATCTCCGGTCGCAAAAGTTCCGAGGTTTGAAATTATTTTCCGTATCTCATGAAATTTTTTTGATGTTATACACTCTAGCCACCAACTGGTGTTCAACATCATGTCATCACCATTAAAAATGTTATGATTGATTGAAAGTACCAGTTGCTTACACCAGTGCCCCCGGTAATGACCTGATTTTTGAGTAACTTATGTGAGACGGAGTAAACGTATTTTTTATTATCCTTTGCTATTTAAAGGACGGAAGGCGCAGAGCAATGAAAGTATTTTAATGTTCCAGGCTGACAAAATGCTTAGATTTTTACTGTCACTGACGGGAAAAATGGGCTTTTGATCAGCATCAGCATTACCCCAAGCATTTACTTATTCTGGATTTGTAGGGAGCTGGAAACGCCACACAACTAATTAAATGAATTGAATGATGGATAGTGACATGAAATGCCTTGGCCCTTTAACTGTCCCTCGGAACTTTAAACTTTACGGGAGTGGAGGCAGTTGATGAAACTCGTAATCCTCCCGCTTTCAACAGACGTCAATGTTTAGAAAGACAAAAGAATGGCGTACTTGGTGATAATTACGACCGCTTCACAACGTGTGACATTACAAGGTATAGTAGAATTGAAAGAAATTGTTTGTACTGTCAGTTCCGAGCTAACTTCTCCACACACAAGTTTTACAAGTCAAGGGGAATCGTGTAAGAATTTTCTGCGGGTAATGATGGGAAATTTCTTGGGATAAGGTCCTCTTTGTATATTATGTATTCCCTTTTGTAACTCCAGGGTATTCACACCCACGCCCAACAATTTTTCACCAACATATAGATATGTAGACCAAGAAAGGCACGTAAGCTGGAGGATGCATAGGAGAAAGCTCAAAATCCTAGTTTGAGAAAGAGAAGCAGCCCTTAATACCCACGAGTCATTTTTTATCTTGAAATCCTAATGATCGCCTCAATCCTCGCTCCAAGGTTCAAAGTCAACCCACTCAGGGTGAACTCACAACTCATAATCTCCAGATGAATATTTTCCATGTACGGCCAAAAAGGCAGAGAGGAGCTAAAGCAAACGAGGTTAGTCAAATTTTAACTCTAAGACATGTCCGGGTGTACTCACAGTCATTGAGGAGATGTGTCCCTGCATCTGTTATAATGATGATCACGGGGAAAGCTGTTGTTGTGGAGGAATGAAATTCTTTCTCTCACATGACCTTCATTTTTCACATACTACTGTTTGTAAGTATACGTAAGTTTGTATAAAAATATGAAAACTTTCTTATCAATTTTACTTGAATTAATTCCACCCATTGAACCAAGTGAAAATTTCAAGTGGATCGGACTAGAACATGGAATTATTTTCATGGGGCTCTCTCTCCATGTGATTTCACTATGTGTGCTTATTTCTCCTCGTAAATTGTATTATGTTCCCATGCCTGGAAATCCTTCATTATTACAAGCTCATATTGTAACGCGCTCTCATTTCATATTACTTTCCCTCCAAGTATGTAACTATATACAGTGCCCTATAAATCTATAATAATTATTGAGCAATGTAGAAATGAATGAATTGTACAAAGCTCCCGCCCAGCCCTACTCATGGTAAATTCATATCTCGAGAAATAACTTGAGTCTACTTACAAAGTAGATTTATTTTTTCAGCAAAGGGTTTATATTATAGAGTTATATGTAGTTAAGTCTGCTAGTTAAAAGTTATATATATGCACGGTAAACTTTATTTAATGCTGACGTCCAAGCTTTTTCTTTTGAATGCTTATAACGACAATTAGTGTTTTTTGTTGGTTGGTTGGATAGGGAAAATTTCGATTTTTCATGATGTCATAAGAATATCTATATAGTCACGGCATGAGAGGAAATAAGTATACAGAGAGAAGTGAGACAGGACTGTACACGGAGACTTACATGTATTATAGAAATACACAATTTTCGTACAACAATTAATTAATATATACATACATATAGATATATATATATATACATATACTTACATATCTAATCTAACTGACACCTGGAAAAAACAGACAAGAACCTTCTAATCATTTACATTTATATCGCTACTATGGCTATATATGTAGATAGTATATATGTGCATGTACTCGTAAAGTTTCAGACAAACAATACATATAAATAAATACAATTCAAGGGATTTTTGTTTCTTTCAAAATCAATCCAAAAGTTCCTTGATAGCTTCACAACTCAAAATTTTTCCCCTTTCCCAAAAACATTTCATTGTACAAACTCCCATACATAAGTATATGTAATATAGCACCAATATTAGTCTGTGAAACTTAAAAAGTTGAAGTGTTTTCAAGGATCAATAATGACGGGATTTTATTCACTATAAATACATGTTTTTTTATTACATAAAGTTTGACCTACTCAAGTAAATTCGTTTAGCTTGTAAATTGTTCGTATGGAATTTGTTTTGTAGGTGGGAAGCATCTACAACAGTAATAATAGATTTCAACTTGTAGTAATAAGGAAACTAACTACTAGAAAAGTAATTGAAAAGACCATACGGACACGCATATAGTTAATGCTAGTACTTTCTCTCAGCTATATTTGTAGTAGTAATAGTAGTAGTAGTTGTTGTAGTAGTATAAGTTATATAGAGCTATAGTAACTATTGCAATAATCATACATAGTCTTTATATAGGTAATTTATATCTTAACTTTATTTTTTTTCATCATATTGTTTGATAGTGCAGCTGTAAATTGGTAAGTATATATATATATATATATTTTAACTCGTCATATACATATCATTGTAGTTTGATGAATGTTGCTGTGTAGTAATAATAAGGTAATACTATTGAGGTGCATACACTTGTATAATATTGTTGACTGAGAGTGTATTCCTTTTTTTAGTACATGTGCAAGTAAATACAATTATGTACTACAGTAATACTTGACCAAAATACCAATGCCTTTCATTTAGAGCAAGAAAGGAAATCCGTATGAAGAGAGAGAGAGAGAGAGAGTGAGAGAAAGTGAGTGCTGGTGCAGACAGATAAAGAATTTGAAAGAATTTGAAGTAGTATATAGTTTACACTGTTCTCACAAGTTTAAGGGTTTGGATCTCAACTGATGCATTTAGATATGAAAAGTGCGCTCACTTTATTTCTAAAAAGACTCATATCAGATAGGGAGAAAGAGAGGAGGAGTTGTATGGAGCGTGGGTAAATGTAGGCATTACAAAATGCTGGGTGTATTATATCTTGACTAATACATAAGAAGAGAGAGAGAGAGAGAGAGAGAGAGAGAGAGAATGGAAAGTAATGTAAATGAATTTTTTCGCTTTGATTATTTTATGGAGCCACACTGATTTCTTGGACATCCCTTCCCTCACTACCCCCAAAATGACGTTATATGGGTGAATTTCACATGTTGACTTGGTATTTTCTGATTCTACTTGTCATCATGAAGCGCATCATACACGTCCTGGATTGACAAGTTGGAAACGCTGTTGAGGGGGCTTGCTGCTTTCGTCACGAATCTTTTACCAAATCTAAAAGAAATAAGAAACAAAAGCTCATTAAAACATTTCATAGGAAAATACTGCAAGTTTTTCTCACAATTTTTTCCCTTCACTGGATCCAGACAATAAAGGGCTCACAGCTTGCAACTTGTGTTGAGAATACTATATGCGGGTGGATGAAGAAATAATTGTTTTTTTCTGTTAAGAAAGACTTATTAATACATACTGTGACTGTGTGGATACATATACTATAGGAAAATATAGAGAACCAGAAAATATGTGGAATTAATCCTCTAATAATAGAAATGAGAAACTTGTATGAAGAATGGTTGAAGAATTTGTGAATGAAAAAAAAATTAAAGTTGGGGGATGGGTTAAAAATTCCGTCTCGTGTGTGAGAGTGTGGGAGAAAAAAATATATGAGTAAAAGAATAAATGTAAAATGGGTCGATTGTCGGGACCGGAAAGGATGAAAGAAGGAGGAAATTATTTGTATATCTGGCTTACCGCGGACGCCCTGCTAAAGCGTAGTACTTGCTCAGTGCCTCTAGATAATTGCGAAGCTCGTCAGGAGATGTGAAGACACGAGGGCGTTGAGGTCTCGCTTCGGCTTCCATGCTGGTCAATGCTTCTCCTCTAACCGAAGATTCACTCTGAAGATAAATGACGCCAAGGACGACGATCAACCAGAATCCAAATGATCCCATTTCTATACACACGGAAGAAGAAAAAATCTTAAAATGTCATATGCAATTTTTCTATTGATTTTCCAAACTTATTAACATGGACATTGTGAGGAGATGGAAGAAAAACACGACGGGGGAGGAACTCCATTGGATTTACCCATATCTAGCAATTAGTTGAGGCTTCAAATCTATCTACATTCCCTCCCACCCTTGTCTCCCTCATATACTTTCCACTTCCCATGAGTCACATTATAATAGCTGATACGAGCTAAATCCTATTTATTCATTTATTCTCCTAAGTCCTTGAGGCTGTTTGGATCATACTTGAATAATAATAATTTCAGTTTCTCTCTATCACACAAGCCGGCATGATAATCCCACAGTAAAAAACACAGCCAGATAAAAACTTACTACTCCAAACGTTCAAGTAAATTACAAATTGTCCTATTTCAACAATTATGGCTTGATCCCAAATAATCTTTTATCTTTCAGCCTTATACTTTTCCAAAGGAAATTCTACTGTAGCCCTGTGCCGAAACCCAGTTCCATTACCATAGTATGTACTCATCAACTCTTTCACTACACCCTCAATTTTTATCCCAACTCTTCCGTTTATCCTTTTCTTTTCACACAAACGAAGACTCCGCTTACACAACTAATTCCACCTTTCCGCATCCTTAACTCTAGAGACAAGTTAGCTCAATTTTTCCATACTTTGTTTTTTTCTTGGCAATGTAAGCGTAACTAACAACTATGTTCTAGAAAAAACATTTTAACTTAGTGAACTTCACTTAGATTCATTTATTTTGAATTTACTTGTTAGAATAAACAATTTACAGAGAAAAACAAATTTTTAGTTTCCCTTTCTAATATATACTGTGTAGATACATCAAGCTTTTTCCAACTTTCTCGTCCCACGTCGTCACATGCTCTGCTGAATAAAACTCAACCCTTTTAAATAGAGTCTCTTACCCCTACAGGTAAAATTCCAAGAATTACAAAAAATAGTAGCTTACTCTCAAGTTTGTGGAAAAGGAATTGCAGGAGAAGTTTCTTTATTAAACACATAATAATATGTAAAGCAACCCTTGTACAATGGAGCTTGATTCAACCTGTCATTTACAATATGGTACGGGGAAAAAAACTCTGCTCTCATTTCCCTCTACTTTCAATACTCTTACAGACAGTTCGGGGAAAATCAGTCCTATATGACCTTCTTCATGTAAGAATTACTCTGTAATTATTATAGAGATTGGTTGGCATGGTAAAAAGGGACGTGTATGAATAGTGTGCCAGTCCGAAAATGGAAACTGCCTTTTACCTCTCTACCTTAAATTAACTACAATCTAAATGTGACGAGCTATATTGATCAGCCGTGATTGCTGCGTAGGAGTTGTACTTTTGTAATGAGTCATGTGTAGCATACAAGCCTATTATATACATGTAGGGAGCCAGGTGTATCCAGGGAAGAAAGGGCCGGAGAAAGTTAAGAAAGATAGCGTTAAATTAAGATTCTAAGGGAAGTTTGTATTGACCACGGACAAATGGCTAATTTTCTCGAGTGATATTACAAGGTCCATTACTATACGGAACATATGGGAAGCAGTTATTTGAAAACTCAACTATGAAGAATGTAAAAGTTGATGTTTCTCCTCCTACTAACTTTTTGGCAGGGAAAAGAAGGATAAGAAGTCCTTGCCAGAATTCATAGAAGAAGTAAATTACGAGAGAAGATGAAGGAAACAATACATTGTAAAAGATGGGGGAAATTGTTTTGAAAACCTTCCCACTCTTCTGCTTTTACTTTAATCCGTGGAATATTTGACTTGACTCTGGAAAAGATATTATTTGTCTCTGGTAGGAAAAAGGTGTTTCGTACATTATATTTAGATTGTAAGTAATTTTCTCCAGCTTTCTCTTCCTCTCCTAGACGCGTACTCTATCCTTATTAAAGTAGCTTAAATATGAGCAGAAATGAGGCACATAAATAGTAAAAGTACTATTTATGTGCCTCAGTTGCCATTGCTTTGTTTCAAGGTAATCTCAGAGAGCAAATGCTTTGTTAATGTCTCGTCCTCACTTACTGGAACTTGCTCTGGGAAAGGTTGCCCTCATACATTAGAATACTGAGTGAGAAGAACAACTGGTAAAATACCCAGCTTTTGTAAGAAAACAAATTGTGAAGAAAAAAATTAATCACTATCGTTCATATGACATTTCTATCCTGGCTTTTAAAAAATCATTTGAAAATCTCCCTTTAGGAAATATTCCTGCCACTTCCCTCTTTTTGGAGGAAGCACATCTCGAGAAAGCCGTGGAGCTTTAAGGAAAACGCAACAAGAGCAAAAAAAACGACACATCTGACTTTTTCCTGGGCCTATGTATTAGTAAATAGAGTGGACGACACAAAGTTAATACAAACTTTCACTTGAGTTGTAACTTGAAATTAAATAGGAAGGATTTGTCAAGACTTTTCTCTTATATTCTCTCTCATATGAGAAGAGAAAAAATTCAAGGAAATTTGAATGAAGCATCATAGCACATTTTAGGATGATTTGCCTTGGCAGATGGGAAATTCCACGAAAAGAGAGTCGGATCCAAGGGAAAGTATATAGAGAAGAGGAGAGAGGCGGAACAAGGGAATTGAATGTTTGAAAATCTCTGTAAGGGGTATGTTTTTCCTATGTATAGTTTTTGTGCTAGCTCATACTATAGTTATTGGAAATTTGTGCTAGGGAAATTGCTAGAGCTCATCATAAGGTAGTGAAGTGAAAAGACGTCATGCAGACACCATGCTTTAGGAAAAAGTTGCTGGAAACATGGGACTCAAGGAGTCCTCTTGAGATATATTTCTTTGTAAGAATTACCTGTGTGCCTGAATTTACTAAGCATGAATATTTTGGAAGGGAAGGAGTACACAGTAGCTTGAATTATACGTATATTTGTTTTCATTTCATGTTTTTCCATACCTATACTCGTATGCAATAAATAATTCCAATAATGTCAGAAAAGTATAATAAAAAAAGCTTTCAGGCATTTGAATTGTAAATATGACGGTGCCTTAAGTACTTATCTCTGTCTCTCTCTCTCTCTCTCCTTTCCAAAAATGTTTACCAACTTCCATGTTTTATTATTATACATCTCTCACACTATACTATCACACTGTACTAGAAAGATTGCTCATTTCTCTCTCTCTCTCTCTCTCAATGAATGAATGTTAAAGGCGAAAGGAAAGTCCTCAGGAAAAGATGAAAGTTTGCGCAAAAAATTAACTCTACACTACACTTTCCCCCCTCCTTACAACTAAAAGTATCTCATTTAGAAATTGAAAATTTCACTTCAACTTTCTTCCTTGAATGAGTTTTGAAAGTGAAATTTTCTTTTAACAGGACAAAGCAACACAATGATACATTGCCCCGCCTAGCTATTTTTACCTTCAACAGAAGAAACATATTCGTCAACTCTCTCATCTCGGAGCAAATATCTATTTAGAGTAATTGACTTTGTCATCTTCACCCTATTTATAGATACATATTTGGATAAACATTAAAAAATCCTTGGGATGATATTTGTTGAAAGAGGATGAGGCTGACAGAGGAAAATACACAAAAAATGTTGTTAAATAATTCCGTCATAAAGAAGTCACGAAAGAAGAACTTGAGGAATTTAACACTAACAGCTGAATCCTAATAATTATTTGTGGTAGGCAAAATATTATTATGCATATTTGAAAACTCAGCTTGCGTGAATGAATGAAAAATATTATGATGATTTCCTCAGCCATACAATGAAATCCTATGATGAATTATTGCGTAACTCCAAAGTTGTTACCGCCCTTACAAATAATTTCCCCCTAGCTATTGACCAGAAAGAATCCTTGCATTTGTATGAATATGCTTTACTAGAGCAGAGCATTCCTTTAGTATTGTATAGGAAGCCTTGAGTAGAACATTCATGATTGTGTTTTTTGTTATGTGTAGTATAAATGTTGAATTTCATACTCAAAAGAGACATCATCAAGGGGACAAAGTTATTGAGAATATTGAGTCAACTGTTGTTGGAAATTTATTAGGGTTCCCAATACTATGTTAGCTTATGTATATGCTCAACGTTTCTTTTAAAAAGGAATCCTGATGAGATTTCATATATTCCTCAAATATACTTTCCTCTCATCTTAGGTTATTCTATTTGTTAGATAGAAGGATTTTCCAAGCAATTTGCACTACAAAATTCTATTCAATAAGGCTGAATCAATCTGAAGAAGAGGTGGAGTTGCTTGAGTGCCACTACTGTACCATGTGAGAGAAAGAAACTTTATGTTCACTGCTCCCCATCAGGAGTAGCCATTATGGACTCAGTATACTGTTTGACATTATTTTTTAAACACAATTTGGTTTTTCACATCTTTGGGTTATGATTTACTATAAAGATGATTTTGACAAATTAAAGCTCCACTTTTTATTACTATAGCCACTATGTCATTGACTATATAGATGTTGCTATCTGCTCCTATCATAAAAGTGTAAAAAACAAGTTCTGTTCTACATTATGAATGAATTTTGTCCCACACTGTATTTACCTGTAACTTTACATTACCCCTTAAATGAATCTTGTGAGTAAGTTAAATGTCTACAGTTCTCCCCTTCTCCGTTTTCATACCTGGAATTCTTAATTATCCCCCAGTGGAACTAAAGTTTTTTTTCGAAGCTACTCAAAAAATACGAATTCCCTTACTTATGAACTTTGTAATGACATCTTTCCCCGGCCTCATTTAGACTTTTATCCGACAATGCATCTTAGATGAATGCCTGAACATAATTAAAACGGATCTTGAAAGTATTTTTTTGTGAGGAACGTTACACTTATTTGATTTACACATATTGACGGAAAAATATCAAGAAGACGTAGTTCATTACTCTCAATAATAATGCTATATTTTATTTTTTCCATGTCTTTGTATATCAAAGGGAAATTTCTCGAATTCTACTTTAGGAGTAACTTTTCAATATGTAATTAATTATTTTGGAAATAATAGGTATCAATGAACTCTGCGTTGGGAATGATTTGTGACAAAGTAGACTGGAAAAATATCATGGGTTTTTAGATCAATGGGATTTTATTTCACAGTTGGTTCCCTCTACCCATGGAAATGTGCTCAGGGGTTCACCTATGAGTTTCAGTCTATAACTTATACAGTGATATTTCCCTAAGTTTCCTAGAGCTTACTTCTTTTCCCAGTTTACCTGAACTTGTTGAATCTAACGTGAGGAGCAAATGTTACTAGATGTAACAAAATTTAACAAGTTTTGAGGAAACTCACCGCAAGTTTGATTTACAGATATTGCATTTGTGGTGTAAGAGCACAATGGGACATTTCCTATAATTCTTTAGGAAGCATGTGTAAGTCAAGGACTAAAAGAAGTTCATAAGTCTGGAGCCTCCTTTTAATGTAGAAAAGGTACAAGGGAAATTATAACAAAGAGTTATAAAATGTAAATGACTCCGATAAAGATTTGAGTTCCGTGCCTTTCAAGATCAAGTTGCTAAATTGGGAAGTAAAACTAAATGTCACTCTACCGCTCTTGATTTCCTCTTATGAATGAACCGCAAATTTCGTTGGAAATGTGCAACTTTATATCAATGAACATGTAACGCCCAGCATTAAAAGTTTATGTGGAACTTTATACTGCTGTGAATTACACACCAACTTGATAATTAGGTATCAAAACCACGCGCCGAGGTCAGTGATTTTACGCTATTTTCCATGAAAGACCGAAATCCGATCTCTCTTAGTACAGAGCTCAATTAAAACGGATCATAATTTGTTTTTCCCTTGGTTATCATCCGCTCCCATTCTCTTACCTATAGAGAATCTTCTAGAGACTGAGCTTTATATATCTACATATATAATATATAGAGATACATACATACTTAGATCTTCCACCTCACTATAAAATCCTCCTTATGGCATGGGAATGGCAAAAACATATGAAATTACAATATTGGAACAAACTATTTACTCTAAGACTTCCTTTTTCATAATTCTCATGCATATGAATATCCCATGAAGAAAAACAAATCATTTTGCTCGAGACATGACATATGAAATTTAATTCTTTAAAAACAATTTAGCGAGCTAAAAACAAATTTATGGGTAAAAAAACATTGGATTTCCTAGAAGGCTAATTAGTTTCTAATTTCTCCCCTACCTTTCATCCACCAACAAAAAGACTGTTAATTTCCATGTTCCCTTCAAAAATTGGTTTCATAATTTCAAAACTAACTGTTGATGAGATGCTTTGAAAGGCTTCTTCTCTCTCGAGTCAGTGAGCCAACAGTCAGTCATAAATATAGATATATTTGACAGTTTCGGAAATCTGATGGAAATCGTTTTGAGTACATACATCTTTTGTATTTAAGGGTAAATAGAAAAAGAGCAAAATATTATTATTGACCTGTAATCAGTTCGTATCATGAACAAATTTTTGTTATTCATCTAGCTAGAGGCAGGCTAGAAATTATCTCTATTACCTATCGGCAAATAATACTGGGAAATCCTGTACATAAATATTTAGAAAAAAATTACATTCCTATACTTTCATTTAATTCGCCATTTCCATTCCTTCCAGTCACAAATCATCTCAATCATTGACTAGAACATCATTGACTAGAAACAAGAATTGAAGAATTTAATTTGAATTTTCAATAGAAGGATCCAGAATATTAAGAAAATTCTGTCATTGAAGTAGGATTGCCTAAAGTTATACATACACAGATTTTTGTAGAAGGTTTATTTTCGAATTGCTATTGAAAAGCCTAGTGTCTGCGTTTGATAAAATTTCCCAAAAGTGATGGATGAAATTTTTTTTAGCTTTTGTTCTTTACAGTAGCACGCAGAGGGACCGTACTTGTGTAAAGATTCAATTGAGGCAGGCAACAAAGCTAGTCTTTCATAGCCCCATAAGAGGGCTTCATATGATTGTATCTTACATAAACTCCCCCCAGATTTCAACCATTCCCCCTTAAAAGAAAATCCATGCATCATAAAATGTCACATTCACCAATTTTTATTACTTTTTTCTACAAGTTAAAAACCGATGGAAGTGAAAAAATTCTACGAGAATTTTCCAATCAGAAGGAATTCTCATTTGGATGGTATTTAAAAAAAGAAAAAAAATATAGAAAGGAAGAACCCGGAAAATATCATTTCAATTCAGAAATAAAAAAAAAGACTTGAATGAGCCCACCTGTGGTTAGCTGTGTATGGTAAAGCTGGAGGAGGAAAAAGATGAAGATCCGCAAGGTAGTAACTTGAATTTTCGTATCAAGTAATAATGTTGACGGGGAACTTTGAAGTGATGAAATAGTCCTTGTATAAGAATTGATTGATAGATTTCTTTGTCTCCGTTGATGTTGGTCGCAGTACGTTGGATATCCCGCAGATTTCAAACCTATTCCTTGCCTATGGTTCAGTTGTCCGTCTCTTTCTTCCGTTTGTAATAATTGCCTTCCTTTTCAACTGGACCGGATTTATTGTATCTATGATTTTTTTGGTATTTTTGTTTCTCTGGAAAATATTGCAAAATTTTTTTCTACCCCAAAACAATTGTAATGGTCTGCAGTTAGCGGTAAAGCTGTTGAGTCGTTACTGTAGACTAATAAGTTTTGAGAACTCTCCAGCAACTTGACTAACTTTTATGGGAAATGGGATTGAGTGAGACGTTTGCGCTGTGTCGTTCTTTTTCCGCCTCTGTCGACATATATCAAAATAATAGAGAAAGCCGGGCAGTAGGGCTTTAAGGTAACTTAGACTGCTTTTCATTTTCCCTTCAATAGCCCTTTGAGAGTGGGTTGCGCCTGAGTCTACCCCGCAAATATTACATATGGGGGACTTGGCAGAATGATGCCAATGACTCCATTTCTCTACAGTTTTTCCTCTCCTGCTCTTATCATTATAAATAGCTACATACATACAATTTAATAATACATGTATGTATATGGATATATAAGGACATGTGAGAAGCTAAGAAAACCCACGTAATTCTCTAAATCCGGGGTGAAATCATCACTCAAGTAAATCCAAAAAACAAATCAACAGGATGCTTATTTTCTTTCACTTACCCTTTCTTTTGATTACCTTTCCCACCAAATATCTGATAGCCTAATCCAATTGACCTCTCTCTCTTGAATCCTCAATGTGCCGCTCAACTCACACAACAATCCGCTCAGCATTGGCAAAAGCCCATTTCAAGGGGATGGAGTGGCACCTTTTTAATTAGCAACTTCCAACTCAACCTTTCCCAGTAATAGTGGGAGCAGTGGCTCTGATTTTTTAACATTCATTCCATTGAACTGGGCACTACGTGATAGCTAAATTTTTCTAAAACCCCTTTCAGTACAAAGTACATATACTATGCAGGCACGTGTGAGAGAAACTCATTCTACATTTGTCCATACTTAATAACATTAATTATTTACTTAATTAATTAATTAATATGCATAGGAAATTATGAAGATAAAGAAGAGGGAAAGCCTTAGTACGTGAAGTGTTTTTCTCACAATTATTCACTTTTTCTACCATCCCCATTTTTCAATGTGCGTTTCTCCCACGGATAGGAAAATTGCATTAGTTTAGAAGCGAATCGGTTGGAATAAATGTAAAAATGAGCCGGGAAAAAGGATGAAACTGAGTGTACATTTGGAGAGGGTGAGTGCAATGGATAATCATTAGTGGTAGTTAATGGCCTCTATCAGATCACAAACCCTTCATTGGTACTGTTTTGGTTAGCTAAGGTTGCCGAACCATTCCTTGTCCTATAAATGTAGTTTCATTCATCGGAACATCTCAAGTCATGTGTTATTCGTAAATAAACGTCCTACTTCCTGATACACTCCTGTAACGCTCATCTGCTCCTGTACTTTTATATTTGCGCGTGTGTGTGTGTGTGTGTGCATTGTACTGGACACAGACTTTCAATAAATGCTACGTACATATTATACATTGAAGGAGAAAAGTCGATCTGTCAGAGAGAATCCAATTATTAGCAAATGTTGCCAATACAATAGCAAGTATTTTTTCACAAACTTGCTCCTTTTCACAAAACAACTGCTCATATCTCCCTCGTACGTACATATGGATTCAGTTTAGATAGTGGTTTTACAAATGCGTGTTATATATTTTCATACATCTTTTTATTAGCTAGACGGCTAATTACAGGAAGTACGTTCATATAATCCAGGGATATGTCAGTATTTGGGAAAGGACATGAACCAATACATGTGTTACAGGGACCAAATTATTTCCTATCATCTTCCGTACCATTGACATTTGCTTTAAGTCATTGTTAGTACGTGTACATTGCTTTGTTATATAAAGCCTTTTGAGGGAAACTTATGTGAACCTAGTAAATTGATTGTCATGTTACTACAGGCTACCTCATCGGTCTCCTGCCACAGTTCAACAAAACTTGACTCATTTTTCCCCCTGTAATCTCTCCTCTCTTTAATAATTTCATTATTGTCCACTGACGTTCCGCAAAAGAAAAACCTTTTTCCTTTCCTTCGACTGTCTTCCCAAACTTTAACTTTCCATTGTAAGTATCCTTGATGAATACAAATTGACGAAATTCTAGCACATCGAATACTACTACGTTTAAACAAGGAATCAACAAGCCGATTTTATTTTACAAATTATTCACCGACATAGTAGTTTTGCTCTAATATGGATTTAAGCTAATTATCTCACCCAACTAAAAATTTGCTTCCCTTCATTGACAAGAAAGTGGAACATCCCACGTTGTTAATCCAATCTCTGGTTAAAAACAAGGGAGGTAAGCATTTTTTTTATATTCCTATTAGATACTATATGAAATTTTTCCTTGGAAAAAGAGACGAAATATTGTTAAAAAATTATATGTTATCTCTCTCTCTCAATGCTCGATTTGTTCGTGGAGGACTGAGTAGACTTTCTAGTTGACTACAATCTGATTGGCATGTTCTCTGATTTCCCAAGCAAGAGGAATTGACTAGAGGATGGGGGATTATAATAAAAGACTAGAATGAAGTAGATTTCAAAGCAAATCCTGTATTGGACATTTTCTTGAAAATACCACAAAAACTGATTTTAGGTATCTACATGTGTGCAATGTGGGGTTGTTGGGCGAGAAGGAGAAAGGCCATCGAGTGAAATGGCTTTCATTGGATTGCATTGGCTAAAATGATGTAATAAACGTATGCTGACTGAGACATGATACACGTAGTGATAGTAGATTGTACTACTATTTAAGTATGTACATATACATAAACCTGAGAGAGTAGAAGTTGCACAGCTTGTTGTCTCTCACTTGAGAAGCTACTACAGAAGAGCATTGTATTGTTGCAATGTAAACGGACATTTACAAAGCAGTGGTCCTTGTCAGTGTTTATATATTCACTGTGGACTCCGTGGTCCCGAGGGAGGGTGAAGACAAGCTTGAAAAATTTATAGCTTTCACCATTACATCTATCTACTACCCCACTGCACAGGTAGTCATTGCTATACTGGTGTAAAGGTCACCCGCCCACAGCTTCTCTTACTCCCCAACTATTTTCCAAAACGTATCTTCTTAAGTTTTTTTAATATCCCCTCTACTAATAAACTACATCATTAGTGTCTGAATATTATTGCAGAGAAGAGGAAATTCCCCAAAGAGCAACTTTCATAGAGTCAAAATATATATCGTCGGCGAAAGTCCAAAAGGAGCTATAATTTTTCAAGCGTCGTTCCAAAAGGGGCTATATGCATCGATA
>JAQFXU010001938.1:0-24229 GCA_034693705.1 Spatulosminthurus flaviceps | reverse complement strand
TTATTAATGGCAATTCATTATTATTATATTTCGTGATAATATTGATGTGATATTGGCTTGATCATTATTTGGCATTCCGTAGTATTTGCGTAGTGGGCTGAGATTGCTTGTATACTCATTGCTTATATATTGATTCATAGCTACGGTCAGAGTATATTGAGAGATTCTCCCCCACTCCCCTGCAAATGCTAATCATTGAATGAATCATCATTAGTCATGGAAATGAGGAGCGGAGATTCAATAGGACTTTTAAGGATTCTCACCATTTCCTCATGAATTTCCCTTTTTTATTTTATTTTCATTCCCAGTTACTTTTAGTGCGCATATAGTATAGTTGAGCAATCAATAACGTTTTTCACCTTCCCAGTTTTTTTTTTCCAGGTTTTTTTTAATATTCAGGAATTAAATAACCCATGAATCCTCAGGTTTTGTGCTTGGAGAGGAATGATTAGTATTATTATTGAAGAAAAGTGATAAAATTGGAGGTTTTTGCACTTTGCTATTTTTTCCTAATGGAGTTGTATAGGAAGCTGTTGTGGTTAGTATTATTATTATTATTATTAACGCGTGTCATATATCTTGAGTAGAAAATTAATGTGCCTTTTTGGAAGTTGCATCTGGAAGTTATTGCCTCTCCTACTTATTAACCTTTATACACATATTAGGTTGAGAGGGCATTTTCCTCTCAGCCATTGTCAACATGGAGAGGATTTATTTACATCTGTCTTTGACACAGCTTGAAACTTGTGGCAAAACAATTTATGAACTATCGTTCACAGTTTAATAAACCATAGGACTCTACGTCTGATTTCGACAGAATAGAATATAGAACTTTCCATTCAGTAACACTCGGCTTTTTTTTACAACCTATCTCACTAGTTCGCTCCATAGGGAAAGGCTAGGATTGTTTTTTTTTTCCGAAAAGAGAACGAGAGAAATTGTCATTTATTTTTTTACTGATATTCTGTGTAATATGTGTCGGACGATATTGTTATACTTTACAAATATTTGTAAAATAGTGCCCAAAATAACATTACTATTATAAAGCATAATATAGTAAAGCTCTGAAAATAAAAGTCTACATAAACATATATCTCCCAGGTTTAATTTCCCCACCTCTTTTCCAAACAATAGTTTCCTCTCCAAATACTATTTCTGGACAGACGCATTTGAAAAACTAGTCCAAAGACGCTTTTAATAATTATTTTCAAAAACGTAGCTTTAAAATGTCCTCCTATAAATTTTGACACGGATTTTCTTACGGAAACTGTTAAAAGCGTTTTTTAGGTAAAATAAAATCTCAAATCATTTTCCCCCAAAACACATCATTTTCCACCACCCATCCTACCAAAGCACTGGAACAATATAAGTGCTAAAAAGCTTTTAAAGCCCATATGCTCACATGATCCTAAATAATTAGGCTTAACAGAACTTTACAGGCCAAATTAAAAGACATTTTCTCTTTTAGAACTCCCAATTCTCCAAATATATGTACGTAACAAGGAAAGTTTTCCCAGAAATTAGCAATTTAATTTAAATGAATGCCAATGGCTCTGACAAGGTAGAGGTGCCTTTATATACGGAGCAATATACTATATCCTAACCCAAATCCATACTTCAAATTCCAAGAGAGACATTCATTTGCAAACCACATCCCCGACAACATTCAGGAAAAAGCCGGGTGACAAGAAAACAAGAATTAGTGATAAAATATGCATTGACCATTAAATAATTAAAAAAGGCTCTTGCCCTTTTTATACATAGTCACATGGACAGAGAAAACCACAAAAAGATCAATTATTGTTGAAAGTACATGTATTTTGTCAACTCCTGTAACACATCCCCCTTTTTTTATATCCATCACATTGATTTTGGCGTCTCCAAGCTGTCTACACAGGAAATTCTCTGGGTTGAATTGTTTAGTACGGACTCATCTTCAGGAGAGTTGACTTCATCCCCCACATATAAACTTTTTCAACTGAAATTCTAAAAAAAAAATATATAGCTAGGAATATAGGCAAGTCAAGATACTGTGACGATGGTATGAAAAGGTTATATAGTGGCTACACATGATAAGATCTATCTGTTGAGCATGGAAGGGCAGGGAAGAAGTCAACCGAAATTGAATTGAAAAAAAAACCAATTTCAAGGAGGGATAAGTGATTTGAGCCCACTATCCCACCAAAAGTCTATATAGGCAAAGGGCTACTATAGTGAGAACGTGACTCTTTTAACATTCTCTTCTCTACTCGGACTTAATTAATTTTCCAACAGGCGTAAATATTTACTTGTGTGCATTACTACTACATGCATAGCATACACATAGAACCCTCCATCCCATATGTCCTTCAAGTGTCTGTCTACAACACTCGCGCTAAAATTCTCTGAATTGATTTTAAACATGGAATTACTCTGTACTCGAGTCTCCTCTTCAAAGAACATCCTTTCCAATGCCTTCGGTGTCAGATTTTCATTACACCAATAGACTCAGCTACACCTTTTAACTACTCCTCCTCTTTCCTCTTCATTTATTACATTTCATGGTTACCCACACATCCAATGACTTTCACCTCACATCCTTTTAAACTTTCACTTTTTAATAAAACTACATTAAAAGCGCCATCGGACTTTTTTCTCTCCAAGGAATTTCCCTCTCAACCGATTTTTTTACAATTTTTTTTATCTTTCATCAATTTGGTCAATGTATATATGTTTAATGCACCTGCGGCTATACAACCTTTTCGGATAAGACGAGATCCTAATTACTGTGTCCATGGGTCCACTCCGGACGATTATGAAATTTATGAATGCATTTTTAGTGTTCTCTAAATAAATTTTCAATAGTAAAATACACTTTTGTGCATACAATTTCTAGCTTTATGAGTTACGTAAGGGAGAGCAGTCAATATTTGTACTGATTTAGGAATAGCTCGTTAATAAAGTCATGAAATGAAATGAAATCCAATATATGTTTAAAAACATTTCAAAAACTCACTTTTCTTAAAATCTTGTCAAATATTGTCTTTCACTTTTTTCAAATTTTTCAATGCTCCCTCCATCCAATACAATAGCCTTGTTGTACATGTAATGCGCACATATAAGCTATCCAGTTTTAGTGGAAGGATTCATGGAAGGGTGAAAGTCTACTTTCTCTCTGAAACAAAACCAAAAAATACTTTTCAAATTGGGAGGACGACGCTATATTTACATATAGTTAATCATGAACTTGAATTGGAGTGAATGGATAGGAAGGTGGGATTTGAAGAGGGGGGGGAGATAAAATGAACCAATACATAATATGTGTGAGTTTTAGGAAAAAGAATAGGAGGGAAAGGAAAGCCCCTGGAATAGTATTCTGTGGGCTTAATCGATCTAAAAACGAGAGAGAGAGAGAGAGAAAGTCTAGGATTAAATTGGAGGAAGTTGGAGTGTAAGAATGGTGAAGAAGAAACGTGTCTGAGAAGAGAATTAATTCCTTTTATCTCAAAGTGTTGTATCTTTGATCTGTAAAGATTTGCTGGAAATATGCATGTTCAGGAAGAAGAAGAAGAAGAGGACGAAGAAGTAGTAGTAGAGGAATAAGAAATCCCAGGAAAAAGCTGGAGGGAAAGAAGCTACGAAAGAGAGTGAGACTTTGTTCTTGAGGAAAAGAATTCTTTTGAAGAACAAAGTAAAAAGGGAAGCAATTTCCAAATAAGGGATTCTCTCCTATGTATAGCTAGTACTATTATGGATAGGTATAGTATTTCAAGGGAAGAATACGAGAGAGGGAGAGAGAGAGAGAGAGAGAGAGAGAGAGAGAGAGGGAGAAAGAAAAGAAACTCATGCGTAAGTTTAAGGATTTAGACTGATTTCGTCCATATGTTTCATGATAAGAAAAAAAAAGTCTTTTTGTGCAGACGGAGTCCTTGCACTAATCCCACACTGTGGGTTGTACAGTTGTTGGGGAATAAGAGTTGGGAAGGAACAAGTGGCCAAAAAGTCTTAATATTGCTCAATTTCATTTGCCGTCATCTTCTCGCTCTCTTTCTAATTTTTCATGTGGTAAAAGAGCCGGCTCTTTTTCTTTCTCTCTCTCTCTCTCTCTCTCTCTCTCTGCCTCTCTCTCTCTTGCTCTCGGGTCGATAAAGTTTTCTACCCTTTTCCCTAACGCCTCTTCTTGTAGAGCTTCAGTCAAGCACATGCAATTAGTTCGTATCAATTCTCCTCTCCTCCATCTTCAATACAGACACGTACATACAACCTCCACTTCCTTCCCTAAGCTCAATGAGCTTTCTCTAGTTTCACTCTATACCTTGGATTCATACAGAGCCATGGAATCCAAGGTTACACCCTCCTCGGTGATATAGAAAAATTCCTATGAATATATATATATATATATAGGGGGGAAATCTTATGTAATAGAAACCTTAGCAAAGTCCTAGTTTGGAGTAGCCCGAGGAATTTAATCATTAAAGCCAAACGGTATAACCCAAAGGAAAATTCTTTTTTATTACCTTGGCGCCTCTGGAGTTGGTGCTACGTATAGGATTTTTACCAAAAAAAAAGAATTGTTCCAATTTCTCATCAACTTTCTCCCTCCCGTCACCCTTCCAGAACCTTACAAATCCCTTGTGCTCCAACGAAGCTATAAAGTTCCTTCTGGAAATCTCTTTCTCTTTGACAATATTATAAGCAACTACGAGAAAATTATTACACTTTTTCCGGGCTCAATAGACTCACATTTACCATGCATGGTAAAGGAAATAGTAATTTTTAAAAGTAAAAATATTCATTTATTTCGCATCAACCAAACTTTTGTCCCTTTTCCTGTTTTTGTCATTTCCTGGAATATATGGCAAAAAACAAATGTCCTTGCATTATTTACGAAGGTAACGTAATAATTATGCCGTGATGAATTACTCCCTTTAAATCTGAGAGTGAGTTACGTGCTAAAAATGAAATCAGTACTGATAGGTTGGAATCTCTCCTTGGGCAAGGGGAAATCTCCATGGTAATTACGTGTAGTTTTAGAGGATTGAGATTTTCTTGGGAAAAGACAAATCTTCGAGGGGAAAGAATGTGAGGGGGAAGCTCATCCCTGAAGGCACTTGCATGACATGGAACAATCTATAAAATGTGTGGAGTAACCTTGGAGAGTTTAATACTTTCTCTCTTGACTTTCACTTGACTGATCGACTCTTCCATGTAGTCACTCTCATATCCTCCACACACGGAAGAAGAAAGAATTTCCATGGGAATTTTTCTAAAAATCCATTTTATACATACGAAGATACCACAACTCTCTCTCTCTCTCTCTCTCACACACACACACTCTAATGTCTGGCCAATCTTCCTCGTAGTAAAGAAAAACAGGGATAGTACTATTCAAGTTGGATTTGGGGGAAAGAGCCTATCCGTCATACTTTCTCCACTTTTTTCATAACTGTTGCTAGCAGATAGGATAGTAGGGGAAGGGGAGGACTGTCAAAAGAAAGATGTTCCTATAGGGGAAAAAACCTATGTAATATGGGAGCGTGGGGATAATGTATGCAACTTACGACAAGACTAATAAATGTCAAAGATTTTTTTTCTTGCGGAGGTACACACACACACACACACGACTTTTGAGAAGGTGTGTCCCTCGTGATAGTGTGGGTAAGCTCAAAAGCGTTTTAAGAATTATCATAGAATGTTGCGGTTTTTTGGGAGAGAGCAGAGAAGAGCAAGTTGTAGAGAAGAAGAAGACGGCGGTGATGGCATGGCAGAGAGTAATGTATATAACTTGGAGGAAAAAAGGGCTGAGGGATGTATAAAAAATCCTTATGTACGTAAATATGTAGAAATGTACATGTACATGGAAGGAAGCTCGTGTTGAAAACATGAGGAAAGTGGAACATCACGTTTGTACGGCTGACTTATTTTTTCTTATTTTCTTCTTCTTCTTCTTCTTCTTTTACAGAACCTGAAAGATCAAATATTAACAACGAACGTGTGGCTGGAACATGTAAGTAGCCCATTTTTTACTCAAATAAAATCCCTACTACTATTTTCCTAAACCATGTAAATGCTTTCTCCATGTACAACATGCATACCTTGGATTTGACTACATTTTACTACAAAACTTATAGGTAGGTACATATGGTCTCTGCAGAGTGTCGTAAAACCTTGTAACTTACTCCTGGAGTTAAGTATAGGGGGTTAGGTAAGGGGAAAATGCCCCTGAGAATTTCATTTACAAATGTTTTTGCTAAAAAAAATCCCGCCAAATTCTTAAATTCACAAGGACCTTAACCTAATTTTTGAACACTTCACATATGACAATTTCCTAAATTAAAGGTAGGATTTAATTTCTTTTTCAAAAAATTTTGGCGTGAAATTTAAATTATTACAGTGTACATAGAAATTGAGTGAGAGTTAGGAGAAGAATTTTAAAAGCAATAAAAGTTTTTTTTAGATGCAATTACTTTGTAAAGAAAATTATTTTGGTGGAAATTGTAGGAAACATTTCATTTGAAACTTTTTTATATTGACAAAGATGAGGAAAGTAGATATTTCCAAGGCTGATGTGAGTCTACCTCACATCCCAAGAGTTTCCAAGTTCCAGGAAGGAGGAAAGTTTTCGAGTAGAGATACAAAAGATGGTATGTATGTAGAAATGGTATAGTCGAGGGTTATTTGAGGTTTCATTTAGAGAAGGAAAAACAAGGTAGGACATGTCCCTAGGGGGAATTGGCTTATTCATGATGTCCCTGTGAATTTTTCTGTAGGAATGGGAGGATCACAAATTCCAGTGGGATCCGAAAGAGTATGGTGGAGTGACTGAGCTCTACGTCCCGTCCGAACATATTTGGCTTCCAGACATCGTTTTGTACAACAAGTGAGTGGCAGAAAAGGAAATAGTATATGGAGCTAGAGTGAGAAAGATCCCAAAATTATTTATTTATTCTCAGCTGTCCAAGCAAGTACAAATACCCAGGACTCTGTCCTCCTCTCCCCTACACACTACGTTTTCTTTCTCTCTTAAAAAACTCAGTATCAGAGTATACTTTGACTCTGACCTCATAAGTATATATTTTCCCCCCTCCCTTTCAATCCATCCACTATCTATACTATACATGAATGGGGAAAAGTACTCCAAGCTGCCAATGAATGTTCATGACTCTCCCTCTCACTCTATCTCTGAAAAAACGTGCCTGGCAATGATGATGATTGATGATATAGAATGTTGAGCCTATGTACAATGTATTTACTATATCCCTACATATGTATGTACATATAACATATAAATATGTATATATGACATTGTGGGAAATTTTACCATAGTGCTGATGGCGACTACGTGGTGACAACTATGACGAAGGCCGTTCTTCATAGCAGTGGTAAAGTACGATGGACGCCCCCAGCTATTTTCAAATCTTCCTGTGAAATCGACGTCCGCTACTTCCCTTTTGATATGCAAACTTGTTTCATGAAATTCGGGAGTTGGTCTTACGATGGATATCAGGTGAGTCCCCTGGACTATTTTTTTTCCAATAGATTTTAAATGTAAAAAAAGCATTATTTTAATACCTTAAAAGCCGTAAATAAGCTTGTGAGAAAAGATTTCTATTTGTTTTTTTTTTCACTTGTACTGTATACTAGTGCTGTGCTCATAATCAAGAGGGAAATAACTCTGGCAGAGACCAATATTTTAAAATTCAGGGGTAGTTCGAGTCTCTGACAATATTTGCATAAATTTCACAAAAGGAAAATAGAGCTTTGAGATTAGCTTTTGCTATGGTTCCGGAGTTAAGCCTCCCCAAGCCCATTGGTTAGTTAGGAGGAAATGCCGGCTCACGTTTCCCTAAAGTACACAGAGAAGAGAGAAAATATCCCGTCCATACTTCAAAACTTAACGTATGTATGGAGCGTCTGGGTGTTTTATATGGATGTACATATGTAGAGCTATACATATATATATATGTACATAAATGCATGGGCATAGGAAAGTTTTGATTTGAAATTCAGATTCCTCGAGTATCCTAAAACGACAAGAGTCGATAGCCGTCCCTGTGCAAGTTACATGGTAAACTTATGTTTGCTAATTACTGGGCGTGTAGTGAAAATTTACTTTCTCCTCCAGCTTTCTCTTTCTCTCTCTCTCTCTCTCTCTCACTCTCACTCTAGATTTATATACATTGGTTCAGTTCCCTATGTATAGATGTATACAGTTTGGCAAATAGAGCTAAATACATAGATATTCTCTCCCTTTTCCCTTCTCATTCTGATTGTGAGTGAGTGAGTTAGAGAGAGAGAGAGAGAGAGAGAGGAGGTGGCTGGAGTAGAACCAAAAGCCTGGAATTTGCGAATGGCATTGAGATTTAAAGGATTTCCTATGTTCCAGAGGGACGTTCTATTTTAAATGAATGCGATTGGAGGAAATAAATCAAAGTTTGAATTGTTACCATGTTCCGTGGTTTTGTTCTCCCGAATAATAATCACTCCTTGTGTCCCAAGTCCCTATCGAAAATAGTCTTTCCTCTCTCAAGTCAACCCAATCCCCTGATCAATGTTTCCATATAAACATGTATATACAGCTTTTTTCTTCGTACACATATACATACATACATAAATTCAATCTCCGTAAAGAAGATAAATAAATTCCATCAAATATCAATGCTTTTTCTTTTTAGCACACAAAAGGAGAGATAAAATTGTCAACTTTTCAAAGGTCAAATATTGGACGCGAAAAAGACACACACACGTTGAATAACAAAATCGGAATAGAATCTTATCGGGACAAAATTTATTGTTTCCCTAATAAATTCTTATGCTAAACATATGGATACAAAAACATTGGAAGCTTCTATAAAGAGGGCAAGTCTAGGAAGGCTTGTAATCATGGCGTTTACATTTGCATATAACATTAAGTATTCATTACGCTCACATTATGCGTTGACATATTCATTTAATTTTCCTAGGTATACATATACATACATTCCTATAGGGAAATATCATTCCCCTGTTAATACATACTCCTTATGAGATTCGGTTCCAGCGTGAATTTTGATACACGAAAGTATGTGACCATTAGTAAATAAAGCCATCCTTTAGGAGCTTATGGGTATGTAAATCATTATGAAAGTGGCTGATAAGGCTTAAGACGGAGAAAGTACGGAAGCAGTCCATTAAAATGGAAGAGTCAGAGAGAGAGAGAGAGAGAGAGCAAAGAGATTTGTGGAAATATCGGCTAAAGTTGTTGTTGTTGTTCCCATTCCTACTCCTCCCGCTACACTTCCCTTGTACAATGAAATGGTGTACACTTGTGATTAGTGATCATTTAGGGACAAGGGTTATCCGTAATGACCTCATAAATTTATGCCTTTAGTGGAAATGTCGACGTTGGGTGAAATTCTCAATGTCCCTTACCAACTGGTTCATTCATCCTCCAACTCTGACTTTTCCTTGGGAGTTAGATATAGGCGTAGGCTGTGTGGAAATAGGGGGAAGTGAGGATGGGGAAATGTAAGTAAGAGAGAGAGAGAGAGGGATGAGAAAAAGGTCGTTTAGAATTTCAGTGGAAGGAAATTTTATTTAATATTGGCACCGCGCCTTACGCTTATTCCTCCCTACATGTGCCATACATATTGTAGGCCTTAAAAGGCCAAAGACAGAGAAGAGGTCTATAGAAAAGAGACTCTTCTGTAGCCCAACACTTGCCACTCCGTGCTCTCTTCTATAGTATGAAGAAGAGAGAGAGAGAGAGAGAGAATTCATGGGAGTTGTTAGGCCATAGAAATACGAGAGAGAGAGGCTTCCATGTACCACTCAAGCAAGAGTGTAATGACAAAATAAAGTGAGCGAAGTAGTCGTAAGAAGCGCAAGAGTTTAATGGCACATAGCCATTTGAATAGAGAATTTCCAAGGAGCAGAGTACTTCTTGTATTATTATTGGTTTTATTGAAGGCCTCATACTAGTTAGGAGTCCTCCATCCCATACACATGGGCTACACATACATAGTATGATATTATAAGGTCTGTCAAGCTGGTCCTTTTGTATATGGTAACTACCAAAAACTACACCATTACATCAAAACGGGCCAAGTAGTAGAGTAGACATAGGGATTAGAAGCGGAGAATAGTTTTCACTACTCCTAGTCTAACCTTATGTGTACACATATAAGACGCCCTCCCTTTTGGCTCCCATGACGTAAATAGCTCCAGACATTTTCCTCATCATTGCCAGTTGCCGTTGAGGAATGGGAGGGAAGCTGTCCTGATAAACTCCCTAATACTACTACTACTACAGATGGCTATGCCTTTACACAGGGAATGATACCCCTTGGACCGAGCACCACTCTACTTCCTACTCATGCAGTGTAGCTGTCAGAACACTACTCAAACATTCACGTCCACCTGCATACTTAACTTCATACTTTAGTTATTACCATGTATAAGCATGGCCTTATATATCTCAAATGTATTTTCTATGGGCTAACGCAGGTTGGTCAGATATGTGCAATTGAATATCCATGTAATTAAATATATCTAGACGTTAGTATGGACGTATTGGGTTCAAATATCTGTATATACTATACATAATGGTAGGTACATACTAAGATGGTTGTATGCTAGAAATTCTCAAAAGAGCTAAATTTAAATTTTTATCCTGAAGTTTGTTGAAATTCCCAGCTTATTTTGCATTTTAGAGGAGATTTACATGTACAATGTCATTTAAAGCACTATAGGCAAGTATTTTTCTGTACAGTAGCAAATTTCATAAGAGCCATGTGCTTGGTAAAGGCATAAACGTATTTAAAGGGGGAAACCTATCTGTATGCATATGAATTGATGGGAAGGGTGTGTGGAGGCTAAAAATATAAAGAGAGGGGAATTTTTATGTATAAAGATGATAATAAGTGTACATATAGTTCTGAGTGTTACGTAGGTGTTAGGACCTTTTAGTATAGGATAGCGAGAGGCCTTGAAAAGTTGTGCCATTTCCAAGCATATGCGAAAAGTAAAAGTGCCAATTTGTGTGATTGATAATGGAACTGATGGCGCCTCTTCGCCTTCGCTTTAACAACCCCTGCCCTCCGACGAAACTTGCAATAAATTCCTAACATTCCCCCTATTTCTACGACCCATATAACGATTTACAGCTTCCCTTTAACTTAATAAGGAACCCCCTCCATGCTTTCATCTACATTTACTACCTAAACTTCCAATCCGGCTCCTTTCATGTAGTAAAGTCCCAGGCTTTCCCATTTTCCCTCTTTACAATATATTTATACCATGCTTTTATATACATATTGAGCCTTACTTATATTTACTGCCATTCATATCATTTCCTATAGTAGCTCCTTTTATTATATGGCACATAGCATAGTAGTTAGGGGGTTGATATACATAGTCGACGTATGGATATTACTTTCCATGCTCTTTTGTAATCACGTGAGTGGTGGTGAAAGTGGTGAAAGTGACATATGTACGTAAATGATATATAGAGAGAGAGAGAGAGAGAGAGCGGAATTGTATATAGTAAGTTTTTTTTAGTAACATTTATGATAGTGTTATATGGGAGAAAGGGGAAGAATCATTGAATAAAGTAGGATTTTCCCCGTCGGTATATTGCCCATTTGATTGGAGCCTTTCAAATGATAAAATCATTAGGAATAAATGGATAGGAAAGGAAACGCTAAGATGTCTTAATTGCTCTGGAAATTATTGAGTTGGAAAAGGATAGTGGGTCTTGCCAGGAGGAGAGAGAGAGAGTGAGAGAGAGAGGGAAAGGGCCAAAACCCCACACTTTAAATGCAATTTAGAGCTTCAAATTTGCCAAATCACGTCTTTTCCCCCTTCTAACTTTCATCCACACATTTCCTTTAATTTATGTCATCTTGTATTCTTGGAAGAACAGATGGGATTTCCTATAGATGGGAATCAAATTGAAAAATATTTATTCAAAAATATTATCACTCCTTTGAAATTTCCATGGCTACAATTCTATTAAGAACAAAGTTATTATTTTAAAAATAATTATTACCATATTATACTTTCATCTCCATTCTAATTATTATTTTCATTTCATTCCATTATCATTTTTGGAGACCCATGTCTGCTCCGAAGGGAAATATTTTCCTAAAAGGTTTAAAACCCCCATTGTTTGGATGGACATGGAAATTAGAAGATAACAGGATGAAAGTCCTCAGATTTTCTCTCTCTCTCTCTTTCTTTTAGTGACAAATGGCTAGAGGCCGTTCGCGTAAACAGAATTCGTTTTAATCTCATGTACGTCCATGACGTTCTTTTCCCATCCAGTTATAAGTAGTGTCAAATGCATGTTTACCCAACATTTCACTTCCCTTCTCATCACATTTCCCTATGCGCTCTCTCTCTCTCTCTCTCTGACAACATAACGAGCTTTGAGAAATTGTTACTTTCTAAAAAAAATATCATGCCTTACTTCTAAGGACTTCCTCCCAAAGGAAAATAGACTAGGAATATTCAAAAGGTTTGGGGGCAGAGAGGTGAGCATAACTACTCCCCAACATGATAACCTCCATCCCATACATGAAACTTCTCCAACCACAATTCAACTTGATTAAAAAGTGGATTTAAAAAAATGACATTTTGAAAATTTAAATACTCGGATTTTTTATAATAACATGTTCCGACGAAAGAATTCCCATTACAAAACGGAACCTGGTGAGAGAGAAGACTTGGAAATTTTATTACTATAAATTAAATGACAAAAACAAATGAAAAAAGCGCCCTCTACCAATCCAAATTGTACGGTATAAAAATGGGCTTGAATTGAGAAAAAAAATTTCCAAGGGTTAAACATATGCTTTCTCCATTAGCTTGTATGCACGATGGATATAAGTTTTTGGAAAAAGGTTGTAGTAATTTAACTTTCTATTAGCTCCGCTAGAATTGCTCCTTTGGCTGGGAGTAGCATGGGAAATTTTCAGGGTATGGAAGGATATATGTAGAGCTGAGGTAAAGCACTGGAAAGAGAAATGTTTATTTAACAAAGATCAAACATAGTTAACATGATGAACTTTTGTATGGAGATAGATGCGTGTGTATGTGTGTGTGTGTGTGTGTGTGTGTGTGTGTGTCTGTTGAGCATGATATCATAATTTATCGTTCCTGCACATCCCTTGATAATGTTTCCAGGGCAGTAAATACAAATTGTTTCGCTTCGTTGGAAGAAAATGCGTATGTACGAAAGGGGAATTAATATTTCCAAGGGAAATTCTTTCCACACATTACATAGAAAAAGATAGGCACATTTCTTCCACACAAGGAATTCATACTCTTTACCCCGCATTACATACACTTACTCCTTATACATTACCGTTAAGGTTTATAAATTGGAATCGAATCTTTTGTAGGACTTTAGATTGCTTTTTTGGAAAAAGAAAAGTATATCATTTATTTCAATGCAAAAGTATATAGTATTTTCCCTTTTTTTATCATAGTAAAATACCTTTTCAGTTTGGCTTCACTTTCGCAGTTTTGCTTTCGGGGCTACGTAGTATTTGTAGAATTTGATCCTTCTACATGGAGACTTTTTAATGACGCTAATATTCCTTTTGATAATGTTGTTGGGAAAATGAGCGGATGAAGATCCTTTAAAAATCCTCCTTAATAGTCCCCTATAAATGGGATATATTGAATGAGAGAGAGAGAGAGGAACTGTTGCCAGGAGATATTGATTTTAAATTCCTTTATGAGCAAATATCCGGTCACATTAAAAGCTTTCATATCTTTTTTCACATGTGTAACTTTTAATGCAGAAAACTAAGTTTTTTTAAACAACTTTTTAGAGCATGGAAAAATGGTAACTTGAGCTTCATGGGAACAAAATTCCAGTTAATCTGATAACTTCAATATTGTAGAGCCTTCCAAATAGACCGCTTCGTAATTGACCGTGCCTAATAACATTATAAGCCTATGTTCCATATTGTTACATAGCTGAAGGCTATAAAATAAAATAAATTCTTACAGTATTCAATGAATTTGACAAAGTGCTAAAAATCACATAAAATTAGTATGACAAAATATTATGGATTTTTATGAAGCTCTCACTCCCCCCAGCAGTGACAAAATATGAACAACTTTGGAACTTCCTCTTGTGTTAAAATCCACTTGAGTTGAAAATAAGCCAAATCTTTTTTATTTTTTTTTTCAGATCGACCTCAAGCACATGGATCAAATTCCTGGTCAGAGTTTAGTATCTGTCGGAATGGACTTGCGAGAGTATTATCCATCCGTAGAGTGGGACATTATCTCGGTTCCTGCGGAGCGCCATGAAGAGTATTATCCCTGCTGTAAAGAACCTTTTCTAGGTCAGTACTTTTCTTCAAACCAAGTTTTTTTTTATTTCACTGTCCTATACTCTTGTCCCTCCCTTTACATTTTCTCTCTTAAAAGATCAACTGTAAAGGGAATACATAGGATCTCTGTATACTCTCAGCTCTCAACTCAAGTTACATCTGTAGATACTTTGAAAACATCATGCATAATTCACATCTCGTCTTTCCTAAATATCCGCCCTTCCCTCTCTCTCGAGAGAGCTCTATTGGATTAGTTGGTCCAATGAAAAGTTCCAGGGGGGAAATATTGTACATCCATACAAAATTTCTTCTTTTCTACCACTCAAATCCCTAACTTTTTTCTAAAATCTCACCATAAGAATTTTAATCTGCTGAAAAAAATTCCATACTAAAATTCCCTCCAAAATCTGTAATTCCATTGAAAATTCATTGTTAAAGGAAATATTTTCGTCTTTGAGAGGGAATCTGCGGGATTTTGAGAAATTGGGAGAAATACATAGGATTTGACAAGACTTAAATTCAACAAGAATACATGCATATTCATGGAACATCCAACTAATAAGGAGTTATCATGTATTACACAGCTCACTCACACAAATACTACAGGCAGACACAAAGTGTGGAACTTTTGAAAGATGAAACTTATGTTTACTTGTTTATTTCCACAAACACCGCAGCTTACATTTCATGTGTCAGATTTTGAAAACATAATTAAATTGTAGCCTGAGCATGAGTTTCGTGTAGGTTTGTATACACACAGAATAGACGTAGAATCTAGTGGATGTGGGGAAATAGTTGATACATTTACTATATGGTGCTGTACTAGAATGTTTTGTGAGCATTTCATTGGAGCATGATGCTTAATACAATTTAAAGGGATAGTTTTGAAGAGAAGGATTCTTTGTCTTCCGCTGTTAATTAGATGCTCAAGTTTTTGTAAGGATTGCTATAGTTTTAGGGAGGGAAAAGGAGTGTAATATATTCCTTTACTCCTGATATTTATTGTCAAAGTTTAAACAAGAGATAGAGAAACTTGGCAAATTCAAAACACACTTTGAGACATTAATTACTTGAGAAAATTGTAATTTGTTAGCATGGGTTGGAGCAAGTTCCTTTTCATGGGGACGTGATGGTTGGCAGTAGTAGCATATAATTTTCTATAATGTTCCTTGAAATGTTTTACTTTTAGTAGTTGGGCCAAAACTATTTGGAGCGTGAGAGTTTATTAGTAATCTAACCACATTGTCAAGTGTTATGATTTTCTTAGAGATTTCATGCTTCGCATAATGTTTCATTTAAGTTTTAAACTGCCACTTTCCCCCTTTTGTTCTATGCTCAGTAGGCTCCCTTGTCAAAAGTCATATAATAACTTTTGTATACATAGCCCAAAATTACATTTAGGAAGAGTGAGATAATTGGGAACGGGGAGGTCAGAAAATGTTATTGTTGTTAAATTGTTATGGGTTTTGTTCCAGTTGTTTTTGATTTTATCATTTCCCTACAATTTTTACAAGGAGAATTGATGTGTAGGATTCGTACAATTCTTACAATTAGTTAAATACTACAGAAATATTTTGTGTTTTTAAAGTTATGTGACAAAATAGAAGATAAATAGTGAAGGCTCATGTGTAGGTCGTATAGGAGGGGAATGTTCCCAACCAGTAGACAGTTGATGATTATCAAATGGGATACATTGGTGTAATGTTATCGGATGGGAGACGGGAGCAAGTGCTAAAGTACACATATTCGTGTCCTAGGAAATTTGATATGAGAGCTAAAGTAACAAAGTAAATTGGAAGAGCAATTTATACGTTTATCCTTTTGATTCACCTACGACACGAGGGCTAAGCTATTGCATCACCAATGTTTATATCACTCTGGCACACCAATAAGCTTACTCTAAGGAGTAACTCCTTAGAGTAAGCTTAGTAATCATCTTGGATTTCCTGGACCTGCTATTACAATACACTCATTTACCTACTAATTTCCCTAAATTTTCAGCACAGGTGGAATTTAAGGTTGTTGATTTTTGTATTTGTTACAATAATTGTTTTTATTTCCAGCATCAAACTTTACGAAAGGAACAAAATCAAAATAATTATTTTAATGAGGCATTTCAACAAAATTGTTATTGTTTTGTTTTGAAATACAAAAACAAAATATGAAAAACATTTACAACATTAAGGTCCATACTTATTCGTATATTGTAGTAATTAAGGAAGAAGGAAATGGTGGAATAATTAATGTGATAAATTTGGAATGATTTCCAGATATCTTTTTCAACATTACGCTTCGTCGTCGGACGTTGTTTTACACGGTGAACCTGATAGTGCCAACAGTTGGGATTTCGTACCTGTCAATCCTGGTATTTTACCTGCCAGCCGATTCAGGGGAGAAAGTAGCCTTGTGTATTTCAATCCTCTTGTCACAGACAATGTTCTTCCTCCTGATATCAGAAATCATCCCGTCAACATCCCTGGCCGTACCCTTACTGGGAAAATACCTTCTCTTTACAATGTTCCTAGTTGGCCTTTCCGTTCTCGTCACCACGATTGTTCTCAATGTGCATTATCGAAAGCCGTCGACTCATAAAATGGCTCCGTGGGTTCGGCATTTCTTTACTAGGATTCTGCCCAAATTTTTGCTCATGAGAGTCCCTGAACACGTTCTTCACTACAATGCCGATCCGGCCGGTAAGTTTTCCTCTCTCTCTCTCTCTCTCTCAAAGTTAGCAAAAAAAACCTTTTTCCCCACAAAATTCCTCTTCCCACTCACGTCCCACATACTCTCCCCCCGTCAATTTAATTCGGATTCTCAGCATCTCAACTGTCCCTCCGAGGCAACTATAGGTACTTCTAGTTTCACATTCCTACATCCATATATTCGTTCGGGGTATCTTCAAGTGTGTGTACACGCACACATCTCAAATGTTATTTCTCTGCCAAATATTTTTATCTGGTTAATTCCATTAAACTACTACCTATTCACAGGATCCATAGTTCATTCCAGTTTTCTTCCTACATTCTTCAGACCTTGACTTTTATCTCCACATTTCCCAACCTATCTATATAAGCCAGCTAACAAATTGCTCATATCCATGTACAGGGACCCCCTTGATTTTTTCCAATTCACAAGCCCATATTTTGCCACCTCCAATGTTTTCATTCAACCCTCCGTCCTCAGTTGTTACATTAGAAATGAGTTTTTACAAAAGTATGGAAACATGGGCAAAAAAATTTATTTGAAAATTTTTATAACATAAATTTTTATGGAAAATTATTGTTAACCAAATTAAGCCGGGTAGGCATTCTAACTAGAAATAACCCCGTGAGGTGGAGAATCTAATGAAAAATTCAAACTCTTTCGGACGGAGATACATTTTTGAGTGAAAAAAATAAGAGCTGGAAATTTTTTTTAAAGTTTTTATTTAAGACGATGGAATTTTAAGGGTAAAAGTTAAGAGCTCCCCTGTACTTGAAAAATAACATACTGCTCCGTTTCCGAAAAGTACACAAGCTTGGGGAGATTGCACTGCCGTTTGAGAGGAGAAGGCTTTTATAATGATGATGCTTTTATATGTATGAAGCTATACATGTTTGTGTGTGTATGTGTGTGCGTGCCGGGTTTTGTACTTGTACTTGTATGTGTGTGTGTGTGTGTGTGTGCAAATACTGACGAGGGATTTATTTGGTGATTCCTAGCACGGGTAAGTCCGAGTGGTTCTCGAGAAGATGGTTGCAATGGATTCCAAGGAGTCTCTCGCCTAAGCGGATTAAGTCTCCAAGGATTCACAGGATTTCTAGAGCAAGGAGCCCTCGAAGGCTTTCCTGCTGGCACTGCCTCTACTTCCTACGGGCTCAATGGCCCAGAACCCGACAATCTCAAGAAAAAATTTCCCTTTGAAATTCAAAAAGCCATCCACAACGTTGAGTTTATTCAGACTCACATGATTCGTCAAGATGCATTTGATGCGGTACGTCCTATGTACTTTACATTTTTTCTCATCTCCTTCATAACACAGACGACGCAGCATAATATACATCCTCCTCCTCTCCACCAATCCCTCTAACATTGTCATTCCTTCAGTTTGATTTCATTTTTTCCCCCACATCCAACTTTTTTATTTTCATCAAGTGAAAGTGAAGGGTACCTTTCAAAATCTCTTTGTTGGGGTTTAGTAATTGGGAATTTTTTTTCAAGCTAAAAAAATTCCCAGATTTTCATAATATAATATATATATATTTTGGTGTCACATATTTTATTCCCGTCAATCCTCATTTTGGTACATTCTTTTACACATTAAAGCATATAGGACGTTTTTTCCTAGGTTTTTGCGTTAGAACTCCGTTAGAAAGCAATACAGAATGTATTTCCTTTTTTTTTGTAACCCACACACACACGTAAAAATATATCCCTATATATTTAACAGGTCTCTCTCCCTTTATTTGTCTACACCAAAGTGTGTAATGCTCCCTCAACGCTCTTACTATTTTCCAGGAGAGGAGGAGAAGCAATTGAAGTCAATGTCAGTGGAAGGAGATTGACAGTGGCATTCAATTTGGTTTTAGATTTATTTTCAAAAAGTGAGAGTTCCATTCAAGTTCCACTATACTCGGAGGAGAGGATAATGCTCCAGGAATTTCTTACTTAGCTTTTATTGCCATATACACATGTATTATTTGAGCTGTAAATAAATATAAACTTTACTCTAGACAAAAGTCCTATAGGAATTTGGGTTCAGCTCTTGAATACATTTTTACCCCTTTCTCCCCTTCATATGTCTCCTTCTATTTCCTCCTCTTTTGTTTTCTCTATTTTTTTTCCTAGTCTTTTGTTACATCCTTGGGATTGGTTTTGTTGTGTGTAGGAAAAGGGACTCAGAGTAGATTTTATTGTTTTTACATAATGTTTATCCACCAATGATTCTATAACTACATTTCCAATACAAAAGGCTTATATACATTGAATGAGCCCATGGTTAATGGTCCTATGGTGATGATGGGATCTCTATAGAATCCTTGTCATATACTTTTTTTCCTCGTCACTCTATATAGGAAGATCAAGATTGGGGCTTTGTCGCTATGGTCTTGGACAGAATGTTTCTTTGGCTCTTTAACATAGCTTTTGTCCTCGGAACAATCGCTATTCTTTTAGACGCTCCAGCTCTCGTAAGTTCCCCAATCTTTCCGTCTACTACAGCTTTACAGCATTTCCTTGTTTACTATTCTTTAGCCCAGGATCATGTCACTAATGATACTCAATGATCATTAGAGAATCCCTGATTTTTCTCAAATGCTCTTTTTTCTAGTGTTCTTCTTATTATGTGGGTGCTATTCCCAGATTATTTGTCATCTCATCCGCCTTTTATGACTTTAGTGCTTAATTTTTTTCTCAGGACCCTTTTCATATGTGAGAAAATCTCCAGGGATAAGATAATAATTTTCAAGAGAATCTTATGTAAATGTTTGTTTTCATTTTAGTACGACTACGCAGAGGCAATTGATAAGAAGATTTCAATCATCCACAAGAAACAATTCACATTTGAGGCTGACATCTAAAGGGAGAGTTGAGTTGTTGAAGTGGCTCGCTCCATTGTATTGAATGGAAGGGAAAGAGAGGATTCAGTCTTCAATTAACTCAAGTACTTTGAGTTTTGTTTTGGTGTATGTGTGCGACATTAGTTCAAGCTGTGTGGAAGCATATAGTCATCAGAGTTGTTGTTGTTGTTATTGTTGTAGTGTGTGTATGTGTGTGTGTGTGGTGGATGAGCACACATCAGCACAACTTTCCGAGACCTCTTTGCCCATCATCATAGAAGGACATAGAGAGAACCCATCCAAACTGAGGGAGAGAGAAAAGGAGCGAGTGAAAATCTCTGCAGAACACAAGAACCGAAGAGGATACTTTCCAGAGGGAGAGAGAGAGAGAGAGAGAGAGAGAGAGAGAGAGAGAGAAAGAGTAGTAATACAATGCCCATACTATTTCAAGTACGTCTACTCGCTCGCCTGTCCCTTCCATCAACTCCTTGCCATTAGTGGTTCAATGCTCAAACTATATCTATATACATATATACAGCCAAGCCATAAGTATGAAAAAAACTCAAGAGCATATATAAAAATATATATTTCTCCTACACTCTTCAACTTACACAAAAAAACAACAACAAGAAGAACAACAAGAGGAAAAAACAAGCAAAAATAATGTCTCTTCTCTGCCAAATTCAAAATATCAATCTCACTCTGTCGATGCCATACTATCCTCCGCATATGTAAGGGAATAGGCACGCCCCAAAGATATAGCCTATAAATAGATACGTCTCCATACACAAAAGGAGGAAGGGGAAGACGAAGAAGAAGAAGAATAGTAAGAGAAAGGAAGAGACAGTACTGATTATTTGTGTGTCCAGCGTGAAAGTTTTCTCAAGTAACTGCAGGGGTAATAAAAAAAACGTGTAATCCACATAAATACATTTAGCTACATACAGGTACGGTCCTAGCATATGATATAGTCCTATAGCAATTACTAAGGTATCTATGGATATTGCTTACATATATAAAGCTATAAGGCATATAATTTAATATAGAATATCCTTTTTTATATAACATCCAGGGAAAAAACATGCGGTGATATACCTAGGATTTTACTACGATTTATCCTCGTTTTTTTTTTCATATGTAAAGACCTACTATAACTAGAGATAGGCTTCTATAGAGACTTCTTCCATTTATTATATAGATACGGTTAGCGGTAGACACACATACATTATTGTATATAGAAAATTCTATGGGGATTTGGGCTGTTTTGGGAGGAAATGAGAAGACTATTCTGTATTATGTCATCCTTTACATGCTACTTTCACCTTTCAACTATAACAATAGTAAGCTTGGTCAATAACAAAAGCATATGCCAAGGTGAAGAGAGGCTTTTCCATAGTTTTCTCTTTTGTGCATGTGAAAAAAAATTATTACACAAATTAGGATTCAGAGGTTGTTATTATTTTGAGGTTCTGTCACTTGGTTGATTTTTGTCAGAGTTGGTTGGTTGAGGAAACTTGACACATTTAATTAACATTGTGTGTGCTAAATTGAAATTGTCATATTGATAAAGTTCCTTTGAACTTTCTCTCCCCCGCCCTCTCCCAATGACATAGCTGTACGTGGATCTACCACTGGTGGGGCTCTTCTAAACCTCACAGTATGAATGTAATTAATTAACAAATAGATTAATTACCTTGTAGCTCTCTCTCTCTCTCAAACCTCTTCTACACATGCTTATTACTTTTACAAAGACAAGGGTGCATAAAAAATGTACAAGTAAAAAACAAAGGAAATTATACGTACATACATTATATACACATATACATATATATAGAGAGAGAGAGATTAGAGTAAGTTAATATATAAGGGTTTCGCAAAAAAAAAAGTATACAAAGGGTAAAACTTGCCCCATAATAATTACTATATACGAAGGAAATAGAAGGGAGTTTTAACGAATGTAATAATAATAATAGCTATATGTAAGTATAAAATCCTTTCTCACACTTGGAATATACAATTATTACACTAAATATAAATATACACACTGATGCCAAAAACTTGGCCAAGTCTGAAACTATACCCTATAAACCCTGATAAAACTACAGGGAATATGTACGCATAATATGAAGATAAGCGAGGGATTATTAGGAAGGAGAAAGTCGCTTTGAGTTCAGCTCTCAATATTATTATTAGTTCATATAGGAAAAAGTCAGACTTGAAAAAAATACCATTTTTTTGTTCTCATGTATCTTACTATACGCTCCTGTAATAACTTCCATACTATAATAATTTACACCAATAGGAAATTGCTATAGGTAGGCATAGAATAGCTAACCAATCATCACATAAGACAATCCATAATGATACAGTTTTAGAGGGGGGCCGTTGTACCCTTCAAATTTCATCGTGATTTTCTCATCACCATCAAAATCTTTCTCACCTCCCAATTATTTACTTCCTAAAACATTTCAAACCTGATGAAGGTTGAACTTTCATAAAAATGTATATATTGGGATTTTTTCCCTTAATTAAAGAGCATTCTTTTTACGCTTCGTATCCTCCATTGATATTTTCTTAAAATTTACACCAATTAATTCAACTCAACGAGCCTCTTTGTTACTTTGGGTGACAAAATGACATTTTAGGCCTATTTAGTTCTACAATTTACACGGTGAAAGCGTTTAGGTAAAATCCAATGGCTTTGTATACAGAAATAGAAAGTTATAGACTTTCATCACCGCACCGGAGAAAGCAATCAAGTGGAAATGTTGCTTTGTGATAAAAATCTGGAGAAGTAGGAACATGTCGGGTTGTGAGAGACTCGTCTGTTCTGCTTCAAAAACTCATATTAACTTGTGTATATGTTGAGCATAGGGAAATTTCGGTCTATACTGTTATTGAATGGAGAGGATATAGAGAGCCACTTGTTACATTAAATTCAAGGCCACAATATATGTAACTTTCACCTGAATCCATTAATTATTATTATTACTATTATTACATGGTGAAAGTATGAAATTTTGTTACATTAAAAATTAAGGCTTATATTGGATTGATTCGTGTGTTAAAAAATTTACGTGCAAAGAAAAGATTCTTACAGGAAATACTATACTAAAAAAGCTATGCTTACTCATTATCTCTGTTGACTGACTAATTAGGTGAGATTTATTGCTTACAAAAAATACATTTCATATTTAAGGTTAAATTAATACGTTCTGTGTAAGGAGATATATTAGAGCTATACCTATAGATTGTAAGTGAGTAACTGTACATTAGAAGCCCTCGAGAAAGAATTTTAGTATGTGTGCAAAAAAAATAAGAGTTCCAATAATTTTGTCCAGCCTCTTTTTGATGGATTGTGTTTTGGAGGGTAAGGAGAAAAAAACGGTAGAAGAAAACAGCGGGAAGCTCAATATAAACTGCTGTTGGGGAATGATCAATGATTGTATACTTAAAAGGTTCAATGGCTACATCTACTAAAATGTCAACAGTCAAAGATAAACTATGAGGAGAGACGGATCATGGATCGATGATAATACTATAATATCCTGGAGCAGGGTGATGTCTGAGTCCCTATATAGAGTGAAAAAAAACTGTGAGAAAGATACAAGGTATCTCAAAAGCATACCTGGAGTTGGCTATATATATAAACACAAGTGTTGTTTTTCTTTGGGTATAGTTGAGTAGGAAGTTTTAAGATGGTGCCAAAAAATAAAGTTTTTTCGAATCGAATGACAAAGTGATTGTGAATTTGAGCGTGATGCTTTCATTTTTTGCTTATATGCTGAAAATGCTACATGTAATTTTAAATGTGAGTGTGCGTGTGTGTATTCTCTCAACTGTATATATAGGAAAACACAGCTGTGTTTTTCAAAAAAAGTGATGTTCAGTGGGCTGCATACACACTCAGACAGTGACAAAAAAACCATGTAAATAATAATAAATATAATGTTACTGTAGAGGCTAGTCTTGAGATAATAAGAATGTTAAAGCTAAATTTAATGTTACTATAATGTTATTATATGATGTGTAATTTAATGTCAACGTTGTGGCATTTATGGGACATGGCACATCCATGGATTCATAAAAACCACGTGCTCAATCAACACGAAAAATAAAAATATTCGATAAATAAGTATACCATTTAATCGCATATATTATTCAACATTATTTTTTATTTTCCCCCATTTAGTGCAGTCAATGGGTACAATATTTAAGAAACCCGTTCCCATCATTACTTGTACCCAACAAAATTGCCAAACCCGAAAACCCGTACCCAAATTGCACCCACGTATAACTGAAAATTTTCTAAATACCCATTTCGAAATAACAAAAAATAATTAAAACCCGGACCCAACCAAACTTTATGTATTTTCCGGAGCCTGG
>JAQFXU010001937.1:0-24234 GCA_034693705.1 Spatulosminthurus flaviceps | reverse complement strand
TTGAGCGGCTCTAACAAATTGTGATTGTGGTCAAATTTAGACCCAACGAAAGTTACTACGGCCTTTGATTATGGTCCAACCCAGGTTGGTAACATCACATTAGACAAACATATGTGTGCAATCTGAAAAGCTAATGAAATGGAGATTTAGAAAAAAATCTAAAAATTTTTCAAATCTTACATGTTTTGAAATTTTACAAGGTAGAACTCTATGGTACGAAAATAAGAAACAACATGAATTTTAGCCTTTCGGAATATTTTGAATCTTTAGCCGTGGTTGCATGGATAGTTGCAAATAAATTATAATGCGCACAATATTTTAACGCTTACATGTTGAACAACCACAGGATGCATTCATACATGAATAAATTCTGCCAAGTAGATTCGGTACATAGTGATGAAACAGCAGTAGATTGCATTTTAGCACATTTTAGTACAAAATTGTCTTTCCTTTATAACTTACAAAGTTCGCGGGTAAAATTTATAAAAAATTGTGAGCCAACTATACTTAGATAGGTCCTTAAGTGGGTAAAATTTCGTGGAAATCAGAGCACTCTGTCCCACGAAGTCCAGCTACTTATCAAACATCCCTCGTATCTTTGAACTATTGTAAAAGTTTTTTTTCTAGTGTAACTATGCATCATTATTGTGGGAATGCAGGCCGTTAACTTTATTTCTTTCTTTTTGTGAAAAATATTTTAGCAACTTTTGCTGACTTTTCTGCATGAAAAGAAAAGTCTAGGAATAAATTCAGTCGTACCATGGAAAGGCAGGTACCTTTGAAAAAAAGTCTAATTTAGGTTTTTGGGATGAAAGGAAAATTGCATAGAGCTCACATGCTGAGACCTATTTTAGTTTTTTCTCAAAAGGTCTCTCTCTATCTCTCTCATTCTTTCTTTAAAAAAGAGGCAGTTGAAAGGCTGCAATATGGTACAAAAATCTGCTGTAGTGGTATAGAAAAAACTGAAATATTACATGTATTGAAAAGTATCTAAAAATCAATTCATTGAAAATATATTTCTATTTTTATCATATACACTACTACTCTTATAAAAATACAAGCTAATCCTTTTCCCTACTAGTCCATACAAAATACAAGTGAGTCAAACAAGTAGGAAGTGACAATGCTGATATAGAGGAATGGCTAAATCCTTACACTCATTCATTCACGAGATTTTTATTCTGTATAGAGAGGCAAAGTGTACCAAAGGCCAAAGAATAAGAAAAAATCTCACGACAGGCATCGGGAAAAAAACCTAAAGTTGGAGTCAATAAATTGTACAAAATTTCCTAATAAAATTCCACTTAACTTCCCTACCTTGAGGATCATTTTTATTAGGAAAGCAAATAAAATTTATTTCCTTAGAATTTCAGTCAGGTTTCTTTTCTCTATATAGTCAATATATACTTTTTGTGTACGGCACTCGCCCCATACTAACCCTGGTTTTCTACAAAGTATACGTGATCTTTGCTCTCTGCCTACTTTATTTAAAATTCAAATCACAGTATCTAGGTTCCATAAAAACCCAGTTTTACACCAGAAATCACGTTCCCATCTCACCCATTTCTGAGTAAGTAAGTCTCTCCATACACTTATTCTGGATGCTCGTGGGAGGAAAAGGATGAGGAATATTTGTTCATTGTACGGAAATGAAATGTCCGATTAGAATAGGGAGGGCCGTGGGGATTCTTCCTTATTTTTTTTACAATAACATATAATTTTACTTTGAAGTGAGTTGTTTTTCAGGATCGTGAAATAAATTTAAATTTCTAACTCTAAAGTAGCTCTATAGCAATGTAAGCAAAGGAACATTTATATTTAAATATATTCCTTTCTTGTCACTTTAAAAACCCTCCTTTCCTCCCTTCCTTAACTTACAAAAAATGTATGCACACCCACTTTAAATTCGAACAAATACTTTTCCAATCTACTGCTTTTTAATGGGATTTCATTTACACAATACTTTCCCCTGTATCTACAATATTAATGCAAAGGAAATCCTAGTATGTGAGTTAGTCTAAATAAATAAAAAATCTTGAGAGATACCTACAAGATGAATCATTCAGCTTTATATTACGTGTTATTAAAAAATTGCCAACCCGCAATCATATGGTAACTGAACCTAAACCGCTGGTGTGGACTTTTTTATGAATGAAGCGAAGAAATTATATAGTTGAGCCTACGTGGAGCAACTAAACTTGAATATATACACATGCTTATAAAATTGAGGCAGGAGGAAGTAGGTTTATGTCCATATAAATGCAAATATACCATTACTATTAACAAGTAATATAGGACAGTTGGATATTTATTGCAGGGGAAAAAGCACCATGAATGTGGTTGTAAAAATAAGCAGGAGCAGGAGCATTCTATTATATACATATACAATACTACCCCATTTTTTAATATATTTATGTAGAACCGTCAAGCAACTACTAGAACATACGAGGAACACGTGGACTTGTGTGTATCGATAGCTCGATCGTATGGATAATTTCTAGAAAAGGAAAGATAGTGGAGATGATATAGACTGTGCTGTGGAATGACTGCGTAAGAAACTTCTTGGGACTTTTTGTTAAGCCAACTCATTGAGCTCCCTAGCCTTGTTAACCTTGGAATGCCATTTACATCACTCTCATTTCCTTCCTAGTATGTGTATAGTAAGTTAAGTAAGTACTTTAGGAGTAGTTTTAAATATGTGGCTGTGGGAAGGAATGCATTGGAAAATACTCATGTTAGTAAATGAATTAAAATACTTTTTAAGTTATCTCAATGGTCTTCTTCAACTCACCATTATAGCTTTATATAGGAAGTTATAGCTCTGTAATATAAATGGGGAATGGGGAAATGAGTATTGCCTCATTAAATTCAGCTACATTTTACATTTGCCATATGAGAACATTAAATTTTGCTGCTTTCAATGCTCTTCTGTAGAGATGTACGTTAAATTGTAAAGTAATGTAATGACTCTCTTAAGGAGTAGTATCTGGTCAGTCTCGAAAGTATCGTCTGTTTTTTTTGTTTTGATTTTTTTACCTCGAGCGTGTATGAATTGTAAGTAGCTTTGAGTATATGAATTTTTGTTTTGTTTTCTTAACAAGATGCAGGAGAGGATCATGCGGAAGTGTGCAAGTGTGTAGAGTACGTGTAGTGTAGAAAAAAGTTCAGTAAGGATTTTGTGTGTATTTCCTGTATCTAAATTTGACATTGATTGACAACACTCGCTTCTGCTCCTGGACTATGTCTTTTAGTAAGGTGAATGGTGTATTTCACAATCCGCAATTTTGTTCTCTCTAAGTGCATTAAACTCGGTATATAATGAATTCTGCTTGATACTTTTGCTCTTTTCCCATTGAAAGTCTCTTCCTGGAAGTGTGCGGACATTGTGTGAGTACCCTGACTTTCTTGTGTACAAATGTCATTTTACTTAAGTAAATTAAATTACTATCCATTTCCGCTCTCATTCCTCATTCATTGCAAGAGAGAGAGACTCCTGTCGTAGGAGGACTTTGCCTTTTCTCATTCACTCAAATGGTAATAATATTTGAAGACTAGAATTCATGAGCTGTCTCCCGAATACTCAAAATACTATCAAAGAATTTGCAGGAAATACTTATCTTTTTGTGAGCAACTTGGTAAATACTTGGACTTGTCGCAGCTTCTATGATAAATTCCTTTACATTGGTCTGGAAGTTGCATTGAAAAGGAAGGAACAGGATAGAACATATGTACATACATACTTGAGAGCTTATGTCCCCATTTTTTAAGTGAAGACAAAGCGATATTTGAATTCTTAAGTTAAAGTTATCATAATAATTTCGGTCTGAAATTTCCAGATGATAAGAATGAATTAAATAGTATAAACACATAGCTTGTTAAACTTTCCTATTCATATAAATTCCAGGCCATTCCTCAAGGTAATTTCCGGGGCAATATTTCGTGTATTTAAATTAAACTGATTGTGAGTGAGCGATCATTACTATTGAAATATACGATAAGGAATAATTCTTGCCTCATTGGAAGAAAGAAAAATGTAGATTTCCCAAATCTTCGTCAGCGTCCAAAGGAAAGGGCGGAAATTCGTAATTTTTTGTTGTATGGACGTAGTTTATTTTAATATTTATTTTACGTATATTCAGTATCAAGCAGATTTAATTTGTAAACCCTTAAATAGTGGCGTGGTAGAGAAACGTATTTTAGTGTTAGAAATAAATGCGAAATCTGCTTGTTGTTTACCTGATCCTTGTTACTTTTGATAGGTTCAAGTTTGGTTAAATAATTCATACTTGGAATTTATAAAATTATACATGTATGCGTGGAAATCTGCTCCTGTCCTCTTCCTGTTGATCTTTTTACGTGGACATTCAAGGCCATTTGTAGGTAGATGTTTATTATATATAGAGAGAGATTAAGAGACTTTCCGGGTGGTAGTGATTAGTAGGCCCAGAGCATATACTGACAGTTCCAGGGAGCCCTTTCTTTCTCTCGCTTTTTGTGTAGGTGTTCCTTGATACGGACGCGGACATAGACTTCATTTGCAGTGCTTTTTCCTGTATCAAATTACTTACTACTCATGATATCACTAACCTGCCTCTGGATGAATGTCAGGATTGCTAAACAAGACCATATTATTTGGGTATAGTTTACCATGTAATACTACGTAGTAGATCCGACTGATATTTGAAATTGGAGGTTACGGACGTAGTTGGAATTGTTGGAAATGGTGGCTTGTTAAGAATCTTGTATAGTTTCCAGCTAAATCTGTTTACCTTTTTGACGTAGTTACTTATTTTTATTTCTGGTTAAATTTCTTTCCTTTCTCCCTCCCATTGTCGCATAGGAGTATGATGAATTTGTTTTTGTAGTTTGTTTTTTAGGAGGGAAACTTTTTTACGGTTATTATAAAAAACATGTAATTAAAGCTTAATAGCTCAGAACTATTAAAATAACAGAATTCAATTCAAGGAAGATTCATAAATTTTGGGGTGCTGCGAGGCCCATTTTTTGACAAAAGTCAGGCTTTATTTTATGTGCTAGGTATTTTAAAAGGCTAATTGTATACAAGGGCCGTATCATAAAAGGCTATGTTTTGAAAAATTTGTAGTGCTTCTTGTTTTTCGTATTCGTGACTTTTGTGCTCAGTTTGTAGAGTTTCGGATCGACACAAGACTCGGGTTTCATAGGAAAGTAAGTAGTTAGTAACTGCTATGAACTATGCATGTTATCATGGGGGTGGGTATGTCTGCACAATAATAGTAAAGTCCCCAGGAAATCGTATTTACTACCGGAAAATCCTTAATTACTGCTGGAACACTCCATTAAGTTAGGATTGAAAAAGCAGAGCACATGCGTTTGGTTGGCTTCAGTATAAATGTCTCCACACTCTCATCGCACTCTGTGTTTCTATGTAAGAAGTGTAATGTTAATGCAACTTGAGCCTACTATATAGAGCAAAGGATGAAAGGTGTAGTAACCTCTTGTAAACCTCCCAAGTGGAGGACCATCAATTTCCCCATATTTCAGCAGCTTATGTATTATTAAGATGTCATAAGAGCCTGTTTCATACGCAGAACTACTATATACACTATATAGTAGCACAACTAGCACATTCTTTTTCCAAGCATGATTCCAGCTGGAAATTACAGATGAGAAAAATGGTTAATGAACCAAATGATGGATTGGTAGCTCAAGAGCTTGGAAATGAAGGTTCCGTGGATTTCTTTAATCTTCTCAGATGATTTATAATAGCATCATAGTATTGATTACGTCTGTATTTAATGCTTGTACTTGTCTATACTAGAGGGAGTTTCTAACGGCGGTTTATTATACTATAAGAAAGCCGATCCGGTGGAAAAGCAATAAGAAAACAATGCAAGAATTCTGGCTTTATAGGGAGAATTCTTTTGAAAATCTACGGAGATGATTTTATTTGTCCGCATTATTTTTTGTACATTTTTCTGCTAGTACATGTATAGATATATAAATCATATATTTGGGTTAGAAAGTTCATAGGAGATGAGGATCTCGAAAGACTTAAATTGTAGTGTTGGAGCTGTATCTTTTAAGTCCTAAAGCAAATATTTATGAATGACTTTCATAAATTCATATGATTCCAATGTATGGATATTATATGAATAAGTTGAGTGCGTCTGAAAATAATAATATGAATATACATACATTGAAAGATAATACAAGGATTTTTGTGGAAACCTAAAAGCTTTGCCAAATTCAGCTCATAGATTCATTAATTTGTTGTGTGAAATGCCAAGTCATGGTATTCATTGAGATTGCTCTTAGGGGATTTTAGCTCTTTTGTATACAGCCAGCCTCAACTTGCGCATGGTTAGTTTTAGTATTTTCGGATGTGTTGATAATGACTAAAAGGCTGAATACAGGAGTAACAATAATTATTATAAGAATACAAATACATAAAGAAATATAGTATAGAGGCAGAAGAGGAGGAAGGAATTAATCATCAGCCATGATCTAAGAACTCATTAAGCTCATATAGGAAGTAACAATGAAGGCACTGCTTTGATTCACCCACTAAAATCCCTATACATATCTCTTTTTCATTTGGCTAAAATTAAGGATATACAAAAGACCAAAGATACGGCAATTGATTTAAGGATATTAGGCTTACAACATGTGTAGATCTACACAAAAAAATAAAATGGGCCAATTAACGACGGATATATCTTGATCCGAAGAAGACAGCCCTATAAAGCTCCAATGTTAATATTATTTATGACTAGCTATTATTCCCATAGCCTCTGAATAATCATGTAGCATGAGGGATTTTTCCTCAAATATCTTAATGTCTATAAAGACTTAAAGTTCCATAGGATTCTCTCCCTAGACTGTTTCCTTTCCTCATGTGAGGGTGATGTGTAGTATTTGTAAATGACTTGTGACAAACACTGGAGAGGATTAGGTCATCATGAAGGCTCAGGGATGAAACCCCCATTTAGACTATTGAATCATGAGTCAATGTGTACTAGGTTATGTGTATTCATGTACCTAATATTTCTATCAAGATATGTATTTTGAAGTAAATATTACTACATAGAATAGGGTCTGGAGGAGTACTTTATAAAAACCCCGTGCCTCATGCTATGGTTGAGTAAGTACATATTGGAAGAAAAATTTCCCTAAAGTGCATCGTATACAATAGTGTGCATGCGGAAGAGAGACTTTTACTGATTCATAACTCCTATCTATAGATTCTCAGTGATTCTGCGACCTTTTACCACACACTCGTTGTGTAGTACGAGCTTGAGCAGAGCTTTATTGTGATTGAGAGTAGATGTGGATGTGTCATTTTTCCTTGTTTTCCCCTCAATTGTTAGTCACATATTAAGCCTTGCTGACAATGTGGTGTTTTATTTATTCCGAGACCATATACATCATACATCAGACCTAGTATTAACCATGTGATGTATTCAGGATCATCATCATCATCCTCATCTTCGTCATCATACATTTGAAATATTTGACTTGTTATAAAGTAGTAGTATGTTGCATAAGTAGAGAGAGAGAGAGTAAAAAGAGAAAGAGGGGAAATCATGGGAAAGGTTCGACTTTCTGACAGGTTACAACAACCCCATAGTCAATTCTTGAACGTGCCTATGAGTATATGCGCGCTCAAATAGAAAATACAATGACAAAAAACCTTTTGCATCTAATATGCATATATACGTATCCAGACTCACGCATGCATGCAGTGCGTTAATAAATAAGAAGAATGCATAAGGATGCGTAAAATACAGTAGTAGTCGTCATCACCATGAGAGACCATCACCCAGGAAGGAAGGAAGAAAAGCACGATGGAGAACCACCTCCATGTGTTATATACTTGTTGTTGTTACTTTATGATTGCAAACTACTGGGATATTCTAATATGCACGATGTATAAGCATACGGATGGGATTTAACCCCCCGATTTCTCAGTGACTAACTCTCTCGAGTTCTCTTTCTCTCTCTCTCTCTCCTTTGGTCGTTCGACGGTTGGGGTTACAAAGAAGGGCTCACTTCTCCTGTCTGTTTTCGTGGTGTGTTTCTGAGTGAGTCACAATTTACAATAGATATTTTTTATTCACTCCACGATGAAATTTCGTTTACTTATCATCATCGCAATCCATGCGTCCCTTCAATATATATACCCTTCTATTGGGTTGCACTATATATATTTATGGTAGGGTGGTGTTACTGGTGTTACCCCGTAAAAAGTGAATCATCATTATCTCATAATCTTTGATTATTAATGGGGGTCTTTTTAAATTTTATTCTCCATTCTGGAAATTAGATAATCTTGTGTAGTAGTCGTAGTAGTACGAGTGTGTACGAATATGTAGCCAGATTTTTTAACAGGGCAAAAGATTGAAACTTCACAAAAGTCTGGTCCCACTGGGTCTATTATATTGTTGTCAAAAAACAATTAGAGAGTGATTTCGGAATACAAAGATTGCCGCACTCCTTTTTCAATTCATCTCTTATCTTGTCATTAGTATTTGATGTTACAAATGCACTTTGCAATAATTGCCGAGCTTCAAATGATCACTCACAAATGAGATGTTAGTAATTTACTTAATGTCATCGGACAAGTGGAAGAACATGCTATTTTCTATTTATTGTTCAGTGGTGTAGTACTAGAATTGTAATGGGATTTTAATTTATTAGTGAAAGAAATGCGACAAAACTTTCGTGGAAGTATTTATTAATTTTTTTTTCAACTGATTTTTACTAGAGTTTCTAAGTCGTAAAAAGGGTATTAGTAAGAGGCTAAGAGGGTAGTAAAGAGTAGATAGTCAAAGGAACTAAAGGAAGGAAGAAGTTTAATAAAGGGAGGACGCTATTGTGAAAGAAATGACTAAAGAACATCTGCTGAGCCGATTTGTGAGTTTAATCAAGACTAGCTGAGGTATTTCCAAGTCGTTTTATATGTCCTGGGAGAAGAGAAGATGTCACTAGGAAATTTTAATATCATTCGCATAATATCTTTTTGCCTATTTGCTCACAAGCTTGTTCCTCACCATTATTTGGTGCGCATATAGGAGGCTGTCAAAGTCCTTTGGTATAAGCTCATTGAAAGTAAACTGTAAGTATTTGGGGAGGAGAGAGAGAGAGAAAGAGAGTGAAGGAAGCCCGCAGAGAATAATGTAATAGCCAGAAATATACAAGAAAAGTAACGTTTCGTAAATGAGCAGGCTCATTTGGTATTCTCGAGCATTTGACATTCTCAATTCAAAGCACGTACTTAGGAGGATTTAGGCTTGTCATTATGTTGGAAACGTCTTTCGCCCTGCCTCAGGTAAATTAGTTTGACTGCCATACGCCTACGCACGAGAGCAACTCTTGAGGATCATCATCATTACGATAATATCCGAGTGTGGAAACAAGAACTGTATAGAAGAAAAGTGCACGAGATATTTTTTTTGTTACATGTATTCGCTCTACTACAACTATAGCACCCTAATATTGCAAACAATTCTACTCACTTACATGTATTGTTGTGTACACAGAATAGTTGTGGTAGGGTCAAAAAAAATTGCAACCGTTTTATCCAACAAATGAGAAAGATAAATAGGAGAGAAAATGCTATATATCTAGCTAGAGATAGGAGGACACTCTTGATTTGAATTTTCTTTATTCACTATATATCGACTAAATTTATATACAAAGAACATATATGACTCAAGCTTATTACTTACTACACGTCTCCTTCTATATTGTGTAAGCTCCAGAAACCGTAGAGGGTGAGACTTGGGGGAGGATTTGAAGTGTATTACTCATCAGAAATCTGGAGAAGAAATTCTTAGGGCTCTCTTCCTTCCCCTCCACTACTACCGTAAAACCAAGGAATTGAGCATAATTGTGTGTGTAGACGTAGACGTTATAGTGTGGAGGAGTCAGCGGAGAAAATCGCGAGCGCTTTTCCTCTCACATGGTGAGTCTGATTGCACAAGATTGACGACGTGCTAGAGATACTGTGTAGATAAACCAAGGCGTAATTTATTTTCAGTTGGCTCCAATACACTATTACAAAAGCTTATGCATATTGACGTTGCATCTATCTATCTATCGGTATCTCTACTCTATACAATACTACACTATTCCAGGACAAAACAGTGTCACGCAGCTTCCCTCCAAATAATATAATAATATATGGCAAAGCTTTAAAGCTGATATAGTTTGGATGAGGGAAACGATCCAAGTAAAAATGTAACTTGATAGTTCTTGATAATACTTGCACATAAGTGTATACTTGTACGTATCACTACATTATATTAGGTTATATTTACTCTCTGTCTTCTATTTCCAGGAGAATTTTTCTCTTTCTCCGAGCTGTGTGCAGTCTGTAGTGTATAAATGTAGGAATATTGTGTGAAGCATAAAACATAGGAAGAACTGTTGAATGGTCGTAGGAAAAAGGAAACCTCGAAGGAAATTGGTATCGCCTTCTGGTAACGATATATAGTAGAGCACACGTATAATGTCTACCTATTATATACATACATTGCAATCCCTCAACTTACAATCAGCCTTTCTTTTGCAAGTCTTAGATTGTGTTGGTCGTCATCATCGTAAAGTCTCCCTTCCCCTTGCTGTCATCTTACCCCCACTAGACATGTCCGTATAAGTTGCCAATATACTATTTGGCTATCTACATATACAGAGGGAAGAGGGAATCTATATAGTATAATAATAGTATTTCCAGTTTCAAAACACATAACTTCATGAATATGGTTGTCGTGTGAGGGAATTTTCAAAGAATCCAAGTGTAAGTAGCTATAAGAAATAAAGGGCCGGGCTTCTAAAAGATGTGGAGAGTGGAGAGGTTTCTCAAAAATGTCACAACTCCTTGCGTCTCTTTTCTATTCTCAAAGTAAATATATGCATCCAGATATTTCCGATTTGTTAAACTTTTGCTTAATGCTATGTATACCATGCGGCATGGCAAGAGGAGTAAATAGAGTGGGGGGAGTTGAGCCATTCACACAAGTACTGGGATAACGTTCCTGCATAAGATAACTCTCACATGTACATAACCATACTTTTAGGGCTAAACTGAGAATAGCTGTTATATAATAGCACTACTTATACTTGGAGTTGGTGTGTGTGTGTGTGTCTGTGTGTGTGACTCATCAACCAAATAGACTAGTTTGTCTGCACTTGGTAGGTTTTCTGATTTGAAACTCAGTGTACATATTGTACATATATATAGCTACGTTTACTACGGAGTCACAGTTCCAAGTGCATTTTCGGATTTACGGTCGTGGTCGTCGAGCTTATAAATAAACTCTTATGCGTATACATAGTTAATGCTCACCTTATGGGAATAAACAATTGGGTTTGTGCAACATGACGCGAGTATGCGGTGTATATATGCGGGAACTGGTCGGAGAAGATACAAGGATGGAATTACACTGAAATGAGTACTAATAGATGCGTGTGGTGTGTGGTATACAAGCAAGAAAAATGCACATCATTGTGTAGTAATAAGTTTCATAGGAAGAGAGGTTAAGTGAGTTGGAAGAAGTGACGAGGACAGTAAAAGCCAATGTATAAGTTAAAGATAAAAATAATAAGACCACGGTCGTCGGATAGTCTACATGGTCTGTTGTATATATAGGATTGCTGACTTTTAGTTCAGTAAAAATGCTATGACGATGCGTTGGCATTTCAAATCCGACTTTGCCCTGTGAATGTCTAGTTTAGTTTACAGTACAGTATACTTACACGTTCCTGTTGTGTGAGGAGTGGTGTCAGTGTAGCTCTCACTTTAGTTCGAGGTAGGACGTGAGTCTGAGTTAGTCCAGCGCAGGGAGCTGAAGTGAGTGGTTGTATAGTGTGACTGTGCTGTCTATGTATACAAAAGTCTCCTCTCTCATTTTTCTTAATCACTCATCGACGAGTGAGAGTTGATGGGTGACGTGAGCTTTATTTACATAAACTTTTACTAGTATTGAGAGTACCAAAGTTTTATCTTTTTTGGTGTGACTGACTAGTCTTCTTTCCCCGTGGACAATTTTTTCTACTATTTTAAAAGTTCTCATTAAGGTGTTTTTGTAAGTTTTTTTCTTAAAAAAATATACCCTTATGTTATAAAAAATCAATTTCGTATATACTGGAAAGGTTGGAATATTAATCTATAGATTTGTTTTCATGTGTAGTATTTGGATGTAGGGGGAATTTAGGATTGAAGTGGAAGTTGAATGGGGAATACAATTATTAGTCATGAATGTAGAAAAAACATATTTTCTGAGAGTGTGTTATAATATTATTAAAAAATATATTTGTATATTTTTCCAGGAGTGCCATAAAGGTGAATATAAGGGATACAGAAGGAGGAAAAATTCTGGTTATTACACATATATGCAAGGATTTAAAATGTCAGGACCAGTTGAAACCGAGCTTCCACCTTCAGCCTACCGCCGAAGAGAAAAATTGCGCTTGACCCTGACAATGAATAACCGGTCACCACCAGTGACGGAGCCTTCGGATTTAAAGAGTCAAGTGAGGACAATGGATTGTCATGAGTTGGCTCGAAGAATAAAATCCTCTAATAATAAACTCCGCCTTCCCTTCATCCTGTTGGACTGCCGGGGCTACCTGTGCTACACAGATAGTCACATTAGGGGTGCGGTGCACATTGCCTGCACGGATCGATTCAATAGGAAGCGGGTTCAGAATGCCGGCTCCGTTTTGGACTTGGTCAGCACGAATAATCGACGAAATAAAAGCCACAATAATGCCATATACCATAATGCTGTTAACGGCAAATACCGGGACGTTATTGTGTATGATGAAGGAAACAGTGATCTCAATTTGGAAGCTGCGTGGGCTAACCCAATCTCCTTTGTTTTGGTTCATCTCTTGCAGGAAAATCGACAGCCCATCTATCTCAATGGTGAGGATGAGTACCATAAAACTTTTGATATTAATAACATAGTTTTGTTCCTACAACAACAAACTTTTTCTCTACGAACCTCTCCCTGTCTCTCATGCCTTTGACGATCCGAGCGGAGCGTGTCTTTGAGTATTTACCAAACCTCCCACACGTTTTATTGTATTAGGAAATTAATTAAGACATTCTTTCAACTCATCAAACAATTATTATTACACAGAGATGAAAAAATTATATGTGTGAAGAATCTAACATCAATATTATCCAGAACAAAAATCAAGCTCCAGTCACTCTTTCATTCACAAGGACTGAAAAACTTTCTACAAGAAATTTTTTTACTGATAAATCTTTCTCAGTTGTTATCACGGCTGCCATTACAGGACTCTCATATTAGAAAATGCTCTTTCTCTCTCTCTTCTGCCAAATAGTTTTTGCTTCAATAAATTTAGACTTTTCTTTCCTCTCCTCTCAATCATCTTTACCTAGACGTAAGTATAGGTGATAAAACTTTTCCTGTCGTTTCCTCTTTTCTATATTTATCTATCTATATGTTTATTATGATATAAAAATACTATCTATATATTTATCAACTCAAGAAAATCTTCTTTTTCACTAGTCTCTCCACTCTCTCTCTGTCTCTCTCTCTCTCTATGTGAAAACTTTTGCTCATTAATTCATCTCCATCTCTCCCATTGCATTGCAATATACAAATTCGCCTTATTTTTTTTTACCTCCAACCCTCACTCTTGAATTAGGAGGAACTTTGGAACTTAAGTTAAATGTTTAAGTATTAAAAAAGAAGTTTAGGAAAGTCCTTGTATACTGATGGAGAGGTTATGTAGCTTCAAGGAATGATTATTTCCCTTGAGAAATAAAATAATTAGCAAATAGGTGTAACTGTATTGGACATAGTAGTGCCCTAAGGTAAGAATAGAAACTCAAGAAAAAGTTTCTATAGCTATTAGAATATTTTTTTTGGTAAGATTGGAAGGCGTAATAAGTTTGACTTTTTTCTTCAGCTCCACTATTTGGACGTGATAACATTTGCAATTGTAATGCAAATCCTCAATTCTCACGTTCCTTTCAATTAACTTGAAGTTGTTGAGTGTAGAGGGGGGGATAGCCCAGAGATTCAAATTAGTTCAGTACATATGTATACATTTATATAAATTCCGACGTAGGATGGTATGCTATTTTGGCATTGAATGTAGAAAAATCCAGGGATGTTTTTATTTTTGAAAAAAAAATTATATCGCTTCGAGAGGAAACAATTATAAGTACTAGGGAATCATTAAGATACTTACTTAGATGTACTTATTTACTAGTACGTATTTTTAAGTGTATGTCTGTGTGTATGTAATTTCCATTAAAAAATCCAAAATGAATGAATGAATGAATTCTTATCAGTGTGTTCATCATTAAACTTGAAAATGCACAAGTATTGTTATGTAGTATATTATATTATGTATGAATGGAATAAATTAAGCTTCTATCAGCTTAAAATACTACGATACGGTAGTGGTTCCACTGAGGATATAACTATAACAAGTACACATCCGTCTTCATATTATACATGTATAGCAGAGAGTCTTGAGATGGGTTGGGTGAGTGGGTAGAAGGAATGGGAATTTTAATATAATTTTCAAGTTGATTCTGTGTGGTGGTGGTGCTTGTGGTGCTGGTAGGAAGGACAGCGGAGGATGAAGAAGAGTCCTGAGAGATAAAAGACTATAGGATATGTATTTTTCTGTAGGAAGGATTCAGTGCGAAAAAAAATTCATGCATATATATATATATATATATAGGTAAAGGATCTTTCAGAACTTCTTGATCCTACATAGAGATTTCTCATTCATCCGCACTTGGCTATTTCCTCTATAAAATTGAACCATGTAGACATTTTTCTGCGTAGTTTATAATTGCTCTGTTATCATATGGAATTATAGGCTCTGGTAGTTTCTTAGCATATATATATATATATATATATATATATATGAACAAAGTACTTGAATAATTCTCACTTAAAGTTTTATAGTACTTAGTTTGAGGGAAGAATTCACATTTATACCGTCCTCGTCGTCCGAATTATCAAACTTTTCGAATCTCAATCACACAAGCGAAAATTTAAGGCCGGTGCGGACTATGCATGACAGTACATATACATTTTTTAGTTTCTTATGTATTTAAGCTACTATAGATGCTGGCTAAAGGATACTAGAAAAGTGTTCTTGTTCATTGTAAGATTTCAAGAGAGATAGAAGCTGCATGAGAGACGGGAAACTTAAGTGTCGTCGTCGTCTTCTTCTTTTCCTACGTCTTCTTCCTCTCTATCTCTCTTTGTCCCTACGCTCCATCTCCTCTACTACTACTAACTTACTTTTGAATAATTATTACCTACGGTTTTCGTACGTAGTATGTATATCTTTATGGAATATATATGGAAACCTACTTATTTAAACTTAACTACTATACTTTCCGTACTTTCATAGTAACTTTCCGCACATCAAGAGAGTTCAACTACGTACTTGAGTTTTTCCTTTCCTTTATCCATTCAGTCTATAGTTTTGCCTTTATGTACATAAAAAAGGAAGTAGAAGGGATATGCCTAAGGCATAATACGTAGTAGGATGGGTACTTTTCCATGGTTAGAAGGTATCTTGTAGTTTTTAATGGGAAAAAATTCCCTGGAGTTTTAGTATGTATAACATATTTAGTTATGAGGCCTAGGTAAATTGAGTTCACGTTGTAAGGCGAAAACTTAACTTGGTCTTTGTGAGGTAGGTAAGAATTTAAGTATGGAAGGATACCTTGAGTTGAGGCTGCATGAAAAAGTTAGTGTGAATGAATTCATTCAAGTTTTCATGCTCTCATCATGTTGTGTGTGTATCTATACCTTGAATGGAGAAAGAGAGGTGTATAGGACTTTGTCCTAAGAATAGCATATCTGCCTGTATGAGCTCATTAAAACTACATTTAATTATAAATGTAAGGACAATGTTTTGGTAATTATAGCTGTGTTTCTATATACATTCAACATGGACGTAGACATTTATGGAGATAGAGATACATGCGTGGATGGTAGTGTAGTGAGGCCGATTAAAATTCAAGTCTCATTTTTGTACCGCAATAGTATATATGGGACATTAACAATGTATCATGCAATTTTCTTTTGCCTCTTTAGATTCTTACACATAATAGATATGGTGGGAGTGTAGATCCTCTTGGTACTTCAAAGCAATGGCTTTTCTGAGTTTATTTTCCTTGACTACTATATATTTATTCATTATTTAGTTTTAGTACGTCTTGCTCATACATATACATACACTTTGTACTACATGGACTAATCTTTAAAGTGGTGTATTTTTAGTTTTTAGTATTTCAAGTAGTATTTTCCTTCTCAAGGCCTTTGTGTCTCTACGTATGCAGTTTTGCGTATTTGTAATGTGAGCTCCAGCACAGCGTATAGTGGTAGAAGAAGCAAAAGTCATTTTATATATTTTGCTCTTCTTGGTAGAATCTTCAAGAGGTGGGTTTCTTTTGATATCCTAATTACTGAGGAAACATTATTACGTGGGAGTATACAGTAGGTATATAGATATTCATGTCATGGTAAATTAAATAGGGGAGATGGCTCTATTTCTTTCAACCTCCCCACCAGCTATTTGCTTTGCACCACTTGTTTGTTCTTTACTTGTGACAGAGATTCTGAATTATAACTTGGTAAAACTTATCATACATACTCTCTCAGGCTGATTTTGTGAGTTTTAAGAAATTCCCTTTTAATTGCGTCAGGATGCTATAAAGGTACTGCGGGGTCTTATTTATCATTTCAACAGATTTGTACGGTGTACACTCGCAAAACCTATCCGAATTTCTGTCGCTGATGTAATTGAAGTGTGAATTTTTCGCATAGGAATAAATTTTATTTCAATGAGTGATGTCAGGTTCCTTCCCAACTATGGGGTTAAAGCTCCCTGTCCTCTCTTGGTTTAAAGATGTAGTACAAAAAATGGTGGATATTGATTCTAATATTATTCTTCCAAACCTGTCATAATTTTCACACCTTAAAAGGATTATGATTGAATTTTAAAGATAGTGATAAACTGAACACCTGCAAGGCTATATAGATATATTAATAGTAGTAAAATTATTGGAGAATGAGCAAATCAATTTAAAGGATATGGGTCTACCTTCCAGCTCTTCTTGTCCTTACTCTGCACTGTAAAATAGCCACACGATATGGGTTTACGTTACTTCTTGAGAGCGTGATATGTAATTGGAAACCTTTTGTAATTTTATGTACTTATAAATACTTAGGAGTGGTGCTCATATGGATGTAGACATATGACGCAAGCTGAGTATATGGTTCTACTGCGTTTGTATCAAAATACATCCACTTAGAACTTTGGACATATAGTTGGGTTACATATATAAAATACACATGAAATTATGAATCATCATAACGTGTGATAGGAGCCCTCGAAACATTAAGAATCACCACCACACCTATTACTACACACAGCTTTTGGCAATCATACAAATTTAAAAATGATATAATACATCAAAGTTTGTACAAATAGCTCAAGGAGGGTCCTGTCCTCTATCTATCGTCAATCTTTCGTTCGTTTGGTGTTTTCTCCCTTGGAGACTTATTCACTCCCTCCTTATACCCGCGAACTTATCCTGTAAATGCATTAGCGCTTTAGAATATGCATGTGCACGTATTTGAATGTATATATGTACATGTATAAGAACATCAAGCCTACTCAAGGTAAATACACACTATGGATTGGTGCGTTTTTGTAGGGTAAAGTATGGTGTTGTCGGCAAAATGCTTTTGTGACTGGCCTTCCTTTTAATTGATATATTAGATCACATATTAAATGGTGATTATATCCTGCGGTGCTGTTACCAGTTAACTTACAGGCGTACATGTAGATATAAAAAAGGTACGTAAAAGTACATACAAACATAATGGAAAGAAAGTTTGACAAAATAGAAATTCTTTTCCTCTTGCCTTCCTATCAGGTTTTTTTTGCGATAATTGAATGAAGAAGTTGTTAGAACTAATTTAGTGACTGGAGGTTAAAAAAGAGACGACATTTTGTGGTCAGTTTAGGAAGAAACTGTTGATGTATGTGTGTGTCTCATTGTTTTTCCTTTGTAATTCGTCTACTCAAAGGTTGATGAATCATAGTAGTATTTTCAGGGAACTTGTAACTTAATTACCAACTATGTCTTCTTCACATCTTTTCCCTGTATTCAATTGTATTCAACAAAAGCAATTCGGACGACCAATGGCGTGACTTTTGATTGAGACGATTTCGCAATTCTTAGAAAATGGGGGAACCTTGTGAAATCACTTAATGTGCAAGTAGTAGCAATTGTTGCGCATTTAAACCTGTTGCGACAGTAGAAGGTACAGCTATACTCTATAGTAAGGCAATCATAATTGGAAAGTAAATCTTTATTTTTTAGGCCCTCCTAGCACGTAGTTATTCTAAGGTAAACAAGCTGGGTCTTGAGTAGTTGTCGTCAGTTTTTCAATTAAATTGAAACTTCATTCGTATCAACAAATGATGAGTCATAGAGAAGGTAGGGGAAAGTATCGAAACAAAATAATCGTTTCACGGAATAAATCCTATTCCTACATGCTGACTTGTTTGACTTCTGTATCTATCTCTACTACTCCAAGTAAACCTGGTCCTTTGACCTGAATAAAAAGCTTAAGCATGTCACTGTAATTATTATTGCAATTACTGCATGCTCAAGTTTTGATAGGTAAATGAGCCTCTGATGATATGAATATTACTTAAAATGCAATTCGTGGAAAGGCATCTGGACCCAGAAGCGGCGGCCTCATTCCCTTTTATGCTCTTGGAATCTGAGTGAGTGAGTGATCAGTCAGTATGATAGAATTTTGGTGTTACCAGTGAACTTACAGCTGACTCGGCTGACTGCATAGTGAGACGGGTACTTCTTCCTACTTCTTCCTGAACGTTTCCTCTGTGTTATCACTATGCGTGTATCTATATGTACATGTTAGAGTAGTTCATCGGAAAAATGATTTGATCCCCGTTTAAAGTGGTGATGACGAAGGCGAAAAGAATATCACCGTAGTTTACGAGTTACAAGCTGGAATAACGTTTTGAGGTACTTCTGATCCTGAACAGGAGTGATGATTAATCCCTGGGTATTTACAATGAGAACGAACATGTATACATATTATACAAACACATTAAGTACAATGGATTTTTACGAATTCCTTTCCCTCCTCACAAGTTACCAAGGTATTCATGACACTTATTACATTTTTCCATCTGTAATGACACGCTACGCAGGGATTGACAGGAAACATGTGGAAACCCACTGTAGTTTATCTTTAGCTTGGGTTTTACACACAACGAAGGTATAGGTAGGTAGGGACACACATTCATAAAATATTTTTACTATAGATAGTGTGCACATATACAAGGTAATTATTTAGGATTTCCTTGAACTTATATATGTGTTTAATTAAAGTTGTGGTTTTACTCCCAAAGTAATTTGACAAAGGTACAAAAACCATGAATTCTACAACTGAGGTACATGAGAGTGAGCTGAAAATAAGGGTTAGGGATAAAAGATATGTATGATATGGGAGAGGAAAAGGCTTAAAAGTTTGTGTATACACGTGCTAAGCCTCAAAGGTACATGTAGCATGTAATATGAGCGTTAGAGTTTTCAATCTTTTGATCAGGATCAAATCTAAGCTGCGGTCACCCCTTGAAAGTTAAAGGGATAGGGGTTGTTGCATCTATATCTCAGGAACAAGAAATCCATTGAAGACAAGCACATGCGACCGTGTCATATGTAGATTAGCTCACACTCTTCCCTACAAATCCATCTCGACAGAATTATATGTACTTGTGCCACCACGTCAATTTCCGATTGCTGTAGGGGAAACCCTGGTGAGCTACGTGTACGCTCAATCAGATTGGTCCTGTTAAGTTTACACTACATTTAATAGATTAGAACAACCTCTCGTAGAAGTAATAATAATATACCTTTTGATATGATATTTTTTGCCGGTATTTTTTGTACATCTCTTCACTTTACTCTTACTTTAGGTTACCTAGGAAAAGATAGGAGTTTTTTGATAGTGGTGGAGATAGGACTTAAAAGTATTGGGACATAGCTACTAGTTGAATCATAGGAAGGCTTTGTGTAATAAAACGTATTTGAAGAGGCAATCTCATGAATCCATGTGTATTAGCCTACGTTTGTTTTGGTACATACAGTTACTCACTCTCCAGTACCTACTCAGATGGAAATGCATATGGCATTAGTAATACCTTCATGAAGTATGTATTGATAACAATGTAGTGTGAGGCTGGTGGGATGGATCCTTTGGTAAATAATGGGCTGAGTATGAATCATTATATTGTTTCATCAACAATATGTGCTCAGCATGGAGCTCTATGTTAAGTACCTTTGGTTGGAGACTCACAGGAAAATGTTAGTTGTCAAAAAGTGTCTTGGAAGGGAAGAGCTCTGATTTAAATGTGTATATACTTTTGTCGGTGTGAAATTAACTTGTAATAAAATTCTTATTGTAGGAGTACATCGATCTCTAGTAGTAGTAGTGTGTTCTGTATAGAAGGAATAAGAGTGATGGTATAGTGAAAGGCTCCCTAATTGCTAAATTGCTAATGGTAAAGGACTGCTACTATATTGTGGGTTGTCTAGTGAATAATTCAGTGAATTTTGTGGCAATATAACGGAGTAAATTTCAGCAACCTTGAGAGTGTAAACAGTTGATTTGGAGAGGCTTGTGTGACTTTGTTCTCCACTCTCAGTTTCTATTAGAACCACGTGCCATTTTATGTACGTGGTGACTTATTAGAGACGAAAGCGAAGTTAAAGTAAGTGCATGTTTGGATTTAGCTGACATGAGTATCACTCAGACTAGTAGATTTATTTTGTGGATTTCCGAAGCCTTCATCCATTGAGTCCATTAGTGGAGAAATTTATGAGTCTTTAGGGTCCTTTTATTTAAGTAGCCGGTATATTCAGGAGGCTCTCACCAGTGGAGGAAATTTTACTCCTAAAATTGCCTCTCGCTCTCTCTCTCTCTCTCTCTCTCTTCTGTATAGGGTTAGCTTGAAGTGAAATAGCGGAAGCACATTATTGTGCCTTGGTTTTATTATATACATGCTTTCATAGGATCTCATATTATATGGACTTTTAATGGAAGAGAGATTACGATAAAGTTTCGATTTTCATGGAGGCATTAGCACGACGACTATAAGAGAATTTCCATTGAGCAACATTCACTCCAAGTGACACGAGCTCAAAGGCGGGTAATAGTTTTTCACCAGTATGCTTTCTATTGCTTGTGTGTTATCACCATTGCATTGTGGGGAAGTATAGGGGTTGTAGGAATGCGTATAATTGTGAATGGTTTATTTAGTTGATCAATCTTCCGTTTTACGGTTTTTAGCCACTTGCTCTCATGTGTATGTAATTCAATGACTTGGGGGTACTTTTGGGATCCCCGGGTGCTACCCTCGCAGTTATTAGCAAAGGTTTTGGGGTTGCACATTAATTTAATGGTATTTTGTCCAACGTCATTCTCCTTTTATACGCTAGGGTTTTATGACACACACTATAATCTCTAATGTATTTTATCATTGAATTTTATAGCTAATGAGAATCCATCACCTGTTTATGTACATCTTTCCCAATACTGGGAATTTATGCAGCAATTTTGAATTTCCTAGACACTTTCACTATACAGCATGTACGGCAACCCTTGGCCTAAAAGTGGATACATTCTCGTAATCCATTTAGAAATAATTTTTGTGGTGATATCTTCTTTCTTGTGAAAAAGCTTTTTCCAGTTTCAGTGTCAGTCCCTGTATGTAATTTTAGATTACTCTAGGAAAAGTTGTGCTAAAATTTGTTGAGTAGGAATATAATGGAATTTAATGCTTTCTTTATTGACGTGTATGGCATAGAATAATCGTAGGAAATAGCTACAGTTTGTTTGCATGAAAGGAATTAAAATTTGAAATATGGCTTTTTTTCTTTCCGGGCAAAGTTGTGCACAGATGTGGTGGTTTAAAAATTTACTTTGTAATTATCATTGCTAATACTTACACGGTTAAAGGGACTTCACCCGAAAGGATATGAGTCTTGCTGGAGTTAATGTGTAGACTATTAATAAGGGCTACATATGTACGTGGGTATGCTGAGAAAAAACATGCTAAGGAAATAAATGAATGCTAATTTTTATGGAAGTGGAAAGCAAGAGAAGGCGCGCGGATTTGTGTGGTTAAAATATGTATGTATTTACCACGTAAATGATAGTAGACAGGATTTGGTAAGACAATTATTAGTGGAAAAATAAATCAGACATGTGCGGGTACTGGAGAAAATGGTGTGACGTGGAGGATTAGAGGAAACTGTAAGGTCCTGTTGAGACATTTGGGATGTAAGACGGGGAGCCAAGTAAAGTCAGACAGGATGTTTGATTAAAATTTCTTTGAGGGTTAAACATAAAAGATTTCCTGCGCTGAGGATAACGTTTTTTAGCTTCTCACAATTTCCACACATTCATATTTAGCTTTTGTCCTGAGACAAAATAGAAATTAATTCAAATTTCAAATTCAGCCAATCGATTGGTTGTAAGGATCAGAAACAATAATTTTACATATATGACTTGGAATGAGGAGGTTCATTTATGAAAAAAATTGTTGTGTGTAGAATTTTAGGGTGTACTTATTCAATTTAGAAATTTACATTTTATGAGAAGTAAAAACAACTTTTATCTGATTTTCTTTCAGGTGGTATGAAGGAGTTCACCCGCTTGCACGGTGACTTGTGTGACTCCAGTACCCGCAAGGATCTCAGTATTATGCCGTCATCGACATTACCCTCCCCCTTGCCTTCACCGCTCTCACCTTCCTGCTATTCCATGACGGCGTCAACACCCCGATGCATTGACAGCTATGAGAATGAACCACCTACCCAAGTATTACCCTTTTTGTACGTTGGAAATGCCCGGGACGCAGCTAATGTTGAGCTTTTACAAAGACTTAAAATTCGATATGTCCTGTCCGTAACAATGGTCAACCCATGCTTGAACTCCCATAATACTAATGCTAATAATAGCAATGGTAATACTCCTACTATCATTCCCGTCAACAAATGTGACCATTGGAATGGCACATTGGACAATAATGCCTGCAACTGTCCAATCAAGGATCGTCAACAACCCGAATTACGAACAAAATTGATACCCGTTTCGGACAACTTGTGTGAAAATCTAGCCCCATATTTCGATGAAGCTTGTGATTTTATTGGTGAGTCGAGTTTTTTTTCTACGCATAATTCTTTTCAATTTTTTATTACCCTTCCCCCGCAAATTGTTATAATATGTATACACATGTGGAGTAAATGGGAATGTTCCTTAGCTTCCTCTCCTTTGTCTACAAATAATACATCCATTCCCTAAATAAATTACTTGGACATTGCATCAATTCCTTTGGGAGACAGTCCTTTCAGTCACTTGTATTTTTCTTGGCAATATAGGTATAGGTATATTTTTTCTCTGGAAAAATAAAAGGATTTCAAATCGAAAGTTTATGTCTCCTCAAGACAATCCTCCTGGTCGTAAACCTTTGTCCTGTGTGTAGGTTGAAGCTCCTAAGTACTTGCTGTCCCTTTTGCTTTTGTACCATTCGGATTTTATCCGAAGTTTGTCTTTATACGACAAGTGATGCAGGTACGTGCTCACTTTCCCCATGCCTTTTATTCCCTTTTTTGTAAACATATATACACATTCTGTTCAATTACGCTGGGCAAGCAAAGAGTGAAAGAAAAATCTTTGGGAGGAAAAATATATTTTTCTTCTTCTTGTCACAACACAAAGAGTTTGACGCTCGAGGTACTTTTTCTTCAACCAGCAGCAGCAGGCTGACTCTTTAAGAGAGGAGGAGGATAAATCTTTAATAATTCTTTACTGACCCAGACCTTTTTTCAAAAGCTTTACTCCTTTTTATGAAATTTCTCTTGTACAACTTACAAAAAAAAGTCCTTTAAAAAGCCAAAGGTTATTTTTATTTTGTACGAATCCATCCAGTTCAATGTACTATAAAAAGCACTTTGATTTGAAGTTATGACAAAATATAAATGAATTCAATTATTGGTTTTCTTGTCATGTAAGAACTCTTGAAAGTTACTCTCAACTCTACCTACTCTCGAGTCATTTCATTTCATTTCATGACTTTATTTACGTGTCATTCCTGTATCAGTACAAAAATTGACTGGTCTCCCTACAGTGA
>JAQFXU010001936.1:0-24236 GCA_034693705.1 Spatulosminthurus flaviceps | reverse complement strand
AATTTTTAAATAATAAAAATAAAAATAACAAAAGTAGAAGGCAGGTGGTGAAGGGTAGCTATGGTGACGGTAGGAGAGCCTGACTTAATATATATATGGTTGTAAGGGGAAAGAGAGGTCTATTAAATATAGACACGTACTGGTAATGAGGGAAAGCAGAGGGTAGGAGTGAAAAATCGATAATAATGAAGTGCTTGGTAAAATGATCAGAGCAGGGAAAGAAAAGTAGATAAAATAAAAATGTATCTATCTATGTACATATAGAGAGATGCTCTTCCTCACCACTGCTAGCTTTTTATCACCCCAATATATATTTGTATATAGATAGAAACGTGGAGGGGAAAAAACAGGAGTCAATAAATACAAGATGAATCGGAGTACTTACTTAGTTTATTCAAGGGAAAAAAGTTGTCCAGAAAGGAAATGGAGAAGTGTACAGTGCAGTGTAGACATGTACATGGAGCTTTTTGTGAAAGCAAGTGTATAATGATATGGGATAAGTGAAGCTCTGACCTTTCCACTAATATTATTATTTTTTCTCTCCCCGCTCTTTCTCACAAGTCTTGAGCCTCCTACTAAGTTGACTTGGTGGTGTATATCTTGATTATATCACTTGATTCACCTAAAGATCAGAACCCTGGTCACAAACACACATTAAGGATTGTAAGCTGCTTATTGCACAATCAGTGGACATGGTGGTCTATATATTTGTGGCAGCATTAGTAATGTGTGGGCTCCACAAAGACTTTCCTCGCCCTCTCATTTTTCTCTCGTTTAGTATGAGTCCTTCCCAGAAAAACCACGGCCCTGTCGTATTTTCTCTTATCTCTCCCCCAGAAAAAGCCTAAATAATGTATCAAAATGCTTTTGTCCTTTACTCCATTCACTTGAGAAATTATTATTATATCGGACAGTCCGATATAGACTTTCACCAGCATCACCACACACACACACACATTGTTGTTCATGTCATTAAACAAAATCAGAGGCTTTGGAACGGGTGCAGCCGTTTGCCCTCATTAATCCTATATGAGTCTGGGAAATTTCTGCATGTCAAAAAAACAATCATGACTATTATTATCAGGGATCATTATTTTTCTTTAATTTATAGCCAGGCCAATAATGTTCGTTCTATATGTAATGGGTCTTTTTTATGTAATGTACGTATCTATAGGAATTGCATGGGCAAGGGATTTTCAGGAAATTTATTTTCCCGTCCTCATTTTTAACATTAATTTGAGGAGTAAGTTCATCACAAAAAATGTATGAACGAGTACATATGAAAAGGTACTTGGCTCTTTTGACATTTATAATGATAAAAGCATTTACGTTTCAAGGGTTCTTGGGTCATCGAGGGAGGTCAAGCCTAGTCAATGATATAGGGTGGTTAGGTTAAGTGTGAAAAGTTGACGAGTAAATGTATTGGAAATAAATAGAGGGATGTTCTATCTTTCTCTCTCTATTCCTTTCACTCTCTCTCTCTCTCTCTCTCGACTTTTTCTATTCTATGAATAGGCGTCTGGAGGTCCGTTAAAGGACTTCCGTAATATTCACAATAAGCAGGATGAAGACTGGCTGGGAAGAGAAAGCCGCCTCGCTTCTCGCTTCATTCTGTCCTATTATATTCTTACTAAAAAGGAATACATAGTAGAATATTTGACTAGACGAGGATTCTCTCTACGAGGCCAAAAGAGATTTTGACTGTAAGGACTACTACTATAATGCGTGTGCCAAATCCCAGTTTTCTGGCTCCGTCTAATCTGTTCACAATAATGTGAACCAAACTTGCTACATTCAACGTTGTTGGAGAGTAGTAATCCCACCAAATGCAATATATATTTTTTTCTTCTCGCTAAAAAGAGACTTAAAACATTAAATAGATGTGAATTATATAGGAGTGATATCTTCCACGTAATAAAAGCTCAATAGAGATTTCTCTGTAAGGATTTGTATGGAGGAGTGAAAGGGTTAATATTTCTTACATGTTCAATGTTCCCTTCATAAAAGCCTTCTCTCCAACAAAATGAGCATCTTTTTTTGAGCAAGTTTGGATTTTGTGAGGTGGAGAATTTGATCCGGATTTTTTTCTTATCACGAGCATGTATGTACATGTGCGTACAGTTTAAGCGTTAATGGTAGAGTGTAATTGTGAAAGACGTTAACAAGAACAAATCTTCATGACAAGCACATTATCAGACGTGAGCGTGGTGGGGCTCAATATGTAATTACCTCTTTGTTATACTACAACCACACACACACACGTCTATACACTTTGGTAAACTGTAATATTAAAAGCGTAGAACAAAAGCAATTTTTTCTCCCTTACTTTAACAAGAATTATTCAAGAATTTCTATTTCGTGTTTCATACAAGCCGTACAAGTAAACCTTAGGAGAAACTTTTATTAGTTTTTAGGTGTAATTTATTCAACCTTCAGCATATTTATTTCCTCTGGTTTTGTACATGTAATATAAGCGTTACTTGGAAGTTTTTTAATATATTTTTTTTTCACCCGAAATTTGTTTTTCTCAGAAAAAAATTATCGTGTGGTATAAAACTAGGGATGTGGATTTAGACTGCACGATCTTTCTTTGATGTTTCTTTCAAATATTATATGATATGGGGATTTTGCTATGTATTTTGATGGTGCGGGATTTGAGGGTGATGTTCTCATAAAAATGTTAAACCATATGATTTAAATATAAAATCAGCTGATATATCCCATGCTACGTTAAAACAGTCAGTCTTTTTATTATTGTGGATGGATAGCAAGGGAAAACTATAGGCTAAATCAACATTAATCATTATGAAGGTGGCATAAGTCGTAAATCTTAAATTTGGACATTCAACCCCTCTGGAGGCGTTTCACTGTCAATTTCATGGATACTCTTGGAAAACTTGCAGAGTTGATGCCAAAAACTAAAAAAAATTCGTACTTGTTTGAATTTAGGCCTTTAACTTACATGAGACATTGGAAACTTAAATCTTACATTTGATAAATAGTACAGATATATGTACATGCTAAAAGCAACTTATCAAGTCAAAGAGAAAATTCTATAGAAAATATAAGGGGAAGCTGTGAGAAAAATGGAAAAAATCTTTTTATTTTCGGCTCAATCTTTGTATAGCTTTGCTGATTGAGGCGCATGATCTCATTAGATATCTTGGCTTGAATTTCCATCCCAAGACTATTATTTTTAAGTCATGCATTTCTTTTTTATTTGTATAAAATTTCCAGGACTGGACCACGAAACCATCTGGAGAAATAGTAGTATGTACCATTTGGATATAAAAGATGTGATGGAAATATAAAAAGGGTTGACTATGAGGCTTTGTAAAGGAATTGCGGTCGAATTGAATGCAGCAGTGGCCTACATAATAATAATAATAATAATAATAATTGTACGTTGTAGTAGCAATGCAATTCAAATATGGCTTCGTAACTTGTATAACTTTTAGCAATGGGGAAACTTTTCAAGGCTTCTCATTCAATCTCATCATTTTTAGGAGGATGCATTTCAATTCTACAAAATATGTTCTTGTAATTGAATTAAAACTGGCTTTTTGTATGGTAAATAGATACATAGCTAAAAGCCTCTTGGAGTCATATCCATATGAGAATGGTCAGGGATTTTTTGTTTTTTTATTTTTACTCAGACATACCCCATGCTCTTCGTTTACATCTCACAGAGTATGTGCAAATAATGTATTCAATTGAATTGAATTTTCTCCCACAAAATAAAAATCACATACAATTTGAATGGAGATGGGATAGTTTACAATAGAATGAAATTTCATATCCACTTATGAATTTATATTAACCATCTTTTCATTTCAAATAGTTGCAACTTGAGAATTAAAAGTCGCTTCAATAATAAATAAGGGGACAATTATGGCAAAAATATATTGTTTCCATTCATTTTGGTGTGAAAATTAAAATACATTTTCTTATATTATTGTTGACCTTATGTATTGGGTATGAGTAAGGAGATTGTAAAATGCTTGAAGAAGTCGTACATAATAGCGGTACTGTTGGATTATAGGCATGGGAGTAATGATTATTAGACTGAATTTTAAATCAGGATCACATCGTCCTGGAATCTTCCTTATTCCTCCAAGGTTTTTATTTTTTACAAGCAACGCGTATTAATTTTCAGCTTAAGATTTTATTACTACAACGGTATCGAATTTTAGCTTCACACTATAAATTAAAATCGTGTCTTGAAATTAATGGTTTATATTTTAATTTATATTTTATATCCCTTGAAATGATTACTGCTGTAAATACCCTACTCTCAGTGTATAAAAGGTTTTGGGAAATTCGGATGGTGGGTTCCTCACTCTTTTTTATAGTTCCTATAACATAACATGAGTACATGGTAAATTCTGTGGAAAATCCTCCATTGAAAGTAATATTCTGCGGGGCTTTGAACCATGTAGCTGTGTACGGTGTATGCTACATCACAAGTAATTATAATTCATGAGTTTTGAGCTGACTGTAGTAGATAATCCCATCAGCTATAACGTGCATAAAATTGCCTTAGCAATTAATTTACGTCAGATGTAGCTTGTCATAAATCCTCTTCCATTTGCTAAGTCATTTCTTCTCAAGTTACAGGCTGAGTCAATCCGACGTCATGGTCGTGTAATGTAATATGTATAGCACAAGTAAAAGTATTTCCAACAAAAAATCATTTTCCAGGAACATTCTAACGCCATCTGGAGAGTCTGCACAAGTCCAAGACTTTCATTTTCATCTTATTTTGGAAACTTATTCTTAATTTTATTATTTATTCATGGGAAGCATGTTATTTGGAGCTAATTATGTAGCTATAGAAGATCATACATTTATACAGACTACAGCAAAATATATGAATGACTAAAAGTCAAGAAGCTACTCCAAAAATAGGAATTTCCTCTACGTTGCTTTCACTTCATTTCTTACGTGTATACAAATTGACACGTGCTCTTCAGATGGAGTAAAAACGTATGAGCATAAATTAAATAAAAACCCTAGAAAAATTCCATCTCAGAGCTGTAAATCTCCAGATTGTATAGGAGTTTACTATTTAAAGCACTATAGGGAATAACTATATAGCAATCTGTTTGCACGACAAAGTCTCTTAATTTCTGGACCTCATCTTGAAAAAGGATTAATTTTGATGCCATCCTCAAATACATTTCATGTTGTGATTCGTCAAATAGGAAGAGCAAACTGGAGATTTTATTTTTCCCTCAATAACTTGAAACACATGTTTTTCCTCACTTACTTGTATATTTTTTGATCCAGAAGCAAAACTTCTGTCGAAGCCAATTATTTTTCCCTTCCATCCCAATTGGTCAGGGTATATCTGGGAAATCAAGTGAAGTTCCGGGCTAGAAGTGATCTCTTCCCTCGTACCACTATACTCCTCTACTATACGGGAGGAACAGGTATCTCTAGTAAAGAGAGGTTTATATATATGTAGTTGAATTGGAGCACATGCCAGGGAAAAGGAAATATTACTAGATATAACGTTGAACTCTTTGCTCCCTCAACTACTGTAGTTTACGGTCCGTTTTATTAGTTTATACTGCTGGAGTTTCTAAGGTTTGAACAAATGTGAGTTTCTATGGTAGCCTGTCGGAATTGCTTAGATCATCCAAGTTAATATAGCGGCTTACACACACGGATATAATGTACCTACCCGTCTATGTATACTTCCCGTGAGTGGAGGTAGAGCCTTTCAAGTTTATACGCTAACCTTCAGTCGTTGTATAAGAACACATTTGAAAGGACCTTTTGAGTGCGTGGCTGTAGGACATGAGATATAAGGACGAAGGAGCTACGATGATGATGGTGTCACAATGTCGTTTTGCTCTCATTATATTTACTTACTACGGTTGTGTGGTCTTCAACGAATCATGCACCTTTCTCGGATATTCCTACAAATTGGCTCACTTTGCTCTCTCGACCATATTATATCCATTTATTCCTCATCCTTTAACAATAACAGTTTAAAGATACCACAATTGAGGAAGGAGTGAGGCAGGTAAAGAAATCATTGAAGCTGCCAATTTGCTCAAGTCAATGATACATGAGAGAAAGCATTCTCTTGTCCTTCCTTTTCCCTCTTTACCGTTAACCCCAATCTTTGACCTTCAACCTCTTCCAAGATGAAAATATTTGAGAAGCGTCTCTTCTCATGGCCAATTAGTCTAACGCTCACTGTAACGCTTCTGTACAGATTTGGAGATTTATCTCCCCGTCAAAACAACAACATTAGAAGGGGGAAATGTGGGAACAATGTGGTAGGGTCATTTTTATGATGAGATACTTTACTTTGCGTTGAAATCATCCAATATATTTTTATAGGAAATAAATGTTGAGCTTGGGAAATATAAAGAGGCTCATTATTGGAAATTGTTGTCTATGTCAAGGGTAAAACTTGATGTGCTATTACTATTAGGCGGTAGACATTGAATTTATTTCTAAGGACGTATTCTTATATTATATTGGGTGGATGTCGATCGTTACGGATGTGATCACAAGTTGTGAAATTAACTCAGTTTGGATTCTTCCATTAAGATAGGAATGAATGGTGTGATTTGAAAACTCTTTACATCAAGTAGCTATGTGTAGGAGACTCAAGGCAGTGCATCAGTAATTGAATTTTTATTACCTTCTTTATTACTACAAAGATAGGGAACTGAAAGGGTTGAGGAGGTTCTTGGTGTGGCCTAGTTTTTTTGTTATTCATATGATGTGTGTATAGATATAGATGTAGATAAATGTGGAGAGCCTGGCTGGGAATGCGTTGGTGTCTGATATATTAGTGGTTGGAGAAGTGTAGTAATGGTGACATTATGAGGATTCTTTATGGTTTCATCAGGTAATTACTACCTCAAATGTCTATCCATCAGCGTCATGAAAAATACGTGGAGGCTGAGAGGAATAAAATTCAACTTCTTCTCTCACTGTCTTCATAATTCATAAGGAGGACTGTTACGGTCCAGAGACAAAAAATGTGCATCCTGCCATGCAGTCTGCGGTGACAATAAAATATCTCGTCTAAGTTCATACCATTTGAATGAAATACTTAAGATAGTATCATCTGCAATGTATTTCTTGGAATTCTTTTTCGGCTTTTGAGGAATATGAAAAGCATGGGAATTTTACACGCGTGTAAACATACATGTGTATAGTTATAAACTAGATACACATATACGAAAGGAAGGGACAAGTTCATTTTTAACAAGAGGTCCCATAAAATAGGGAATTAACCTAGAAAATAAGGCTCACTTTTTCAACGTTACCATAGATGATTGCGTGGATGATATTGACGTTGGGGATGATGAGAGCTATTTTTATTCTTGCAGGTCATGGTTATTGATTAACATATGTAATTCTTCTCGGTAAAAATTGACGTGTAAATATCCCGGAAAAGGAGAATTTTGAAAGAATTGTAGCTGTAATAATTTATTGTACAACTTTGTTTTTATAACTTTTCCCTTAAGTTTGAATGGAATTAAATTGTTCATAAAGATTTAAAAAGCACATGTTAGAGTTTTTAGCTCTGTTGATGGTTTAACAGTGGAGCAGCGGTGGAACTTTCTGAGGTCGTAAATGCATTCATGGGACTTTTAAAGAAAATTCCTACTTTATTCAACTTTTCATAGAAGAGACAATGTGAAACTTATAAACTGTTCATTAATTTTAAGGTGAAGGCTTGCAGTGTGGTAAATGACACATGAGATTTCCAGTGGCTTTAGGGGGTAAAAAGTTGCTGGAACTGTTGGTCCTACATTAACTTTGCCAGGAAACAGAGAATAAGGCATAAAAATGTAAAGACTATTTTAGGTATGAAATGAGGGGCTGTACTGCGGATAAGCGTGGAAGATTTGGAGCGTAAAATTCTTGTTGCTTGCTAGAGTTCTAGGGAATTATGGTTGGTAAATATTCAATGAAAAATTATAATGAAAATGTTTTATTTATTTTTATAGCTCACGAGCGAGGAAACTACGGACCATGGACAATGTGCAAGGATCTCGGCTATGGACGACAAATTTGTGGGAAGAACATATCCAGCTTCAAGCCCTCATGTACTTAAAGAAATAGAGAAAAAATTGATTTAGTAGTAGTTGAATATTTTTTATTTGCATGCCGTTGCCATGTGACCTCAAACGATATGAGAGGATACTTAGGGCCTATCTGTTTCTCATCTTGGTCCGTATTTATTTTGAGATTTACATGGGGATCATTTTTGTTGTATAAATAATTCCAGTTGCTGTTCAAGCGGCGGGGATCTGTGCTGCGATTGGAATCGCTGCCCTTGGTGTCTACTGCCTGCTTTCTCTTCTGCAGGTTGCCATGCTAGTGTCACGCTCACGTATCATGTGCAAATACAGCCATACAATTATTGCCAAACTATTGTGTAGCATTATTGCTGGTAAGTATTTCATAGATATATGACTCCTCTCCTCAGTTGATGATTACATTTTGTTTGTTTCCTTTTCCTATACGTATGTACATACGTGTTTTTCCGTATCTATATTTATAGTGACCATCTTTAACCTCATTTCCCTGGGAAAATTCCCCCAACAATTTATTAATAGGTGTGAGTTTTCCAATACATTAATAAGTTGGCAAACTGGATTTAATGAATGCTTTCCTATTACGTTCCAGCTCTCTTTACATTGACTGCAGTTTCGTTATTTGCAACTCAAGGACATGACTTAGAGCGTGGGTATGTCGTGGAAGTGACCTTTTCCTTCTATATGGAGGTGAGTTACTGTTTAAATATATCGCTCCGGGTTACATGACTCTTCATCATGACACAATTTTATTTTTGCAAGTACAATGCTATATGCTATACCATTTGTGGTGACAGTAGTTTCCAAATATCAACTAGTACGTCAGCATAGCTTTCAAAGTATATCAGCTTAAGGTCAGCTAATGTAAAACTTCCACCTCACGACTTTCTCTCTCCTGATTAATGGGGTGAGACTTTTTACGTTGAAAGTGTAGGGTTAGGTAGTTAGTTTGGTTGGTGGGAAGAATGTGTATGATACATCATCAATGAAAAAAATTTAAGTAAATTACTATTTAGAGTAGGAATGCTTTGCAAAGTCAGGAGTGGATTTTTGGTGTAGGCCACAATAGTTTTAAAAAATCCGAAATAGTTGCTAGAATTTAAAAGGTTTCTTATATTCAGTAGGCTACAAAGTGGAAAGTTGGATCACTTAAGACGAAATTTATTTATTCAACTAATCCTGTACGCACGAGTTGTAGTGCTTACAACAAATGAATAAATTTCAAAAGTCAAAGTTCCAGTCCTTTGCCTTTCCATTGTATCTGCTAGGGAATTTCCTATTCAAATATAAAGCTGGAATTGAAACTTTCTCTTCAACTTTTCTTCTTCATTTTCTACCTTGAATTTAAATTATGCTTGGTTCGAATAGCTGTTGAGGATGTAAATTGTGATTTCACATTACTTATTCTGGATCTTTCATTACAAGTTAGATCAGACTTACGTAGCTTTGAAGTTGAGGAAAAAATGTGAGCTGAATATTTAAAAGATGTTTACAATGATTGTAATTTCGGAACTTTCATAGAATTTTTTCTTTGTCTCATTTGCTGAACATTTGAAAAGTCATATTTCCTTGAATTATTCAGGGAGAATTTATTTCTACAGACAAGAAATAGTATTCTCAGTATAAACAGTATATAAAAAGGTGGAAAAAATTGTAAGTAATGAGCATTTGAACTCATAGGCCATAAAAAATAATGAATGGATTTCAAATACTCTGAAGTGATTATACACGAAAGAGAGCGGCCGATTTTTGTATCTGTGCATGTCGTTACTTACGGCTAGGAGTTAGCACGGAAAATTAGCATTTAAAATTTAGTACTTTTGTAACATCGCATGTACCTTGACATACACGTGCTATTGCTAGAGTAAATAATAAATGCACGTATCTATATCACCTGTAATAAGACCATTAGAACTAATTAATCGGTTAATGGCTTGGAGATACTTCATATTTAACTGTTTGGAGTTATGGTGAATGCTTAATACTACATACTTAGGCAGGCGGGGTAATTTTAGTTGAGGATATAGGTTTATAGGCATAATTTCGATACAAAACTTGAATTGTAAACGTCTCTTTTTGTTGCTGCAATTTTTGAAGGTAAAGCAATAAGTACCTTTATTTATTTGTTAAGTAGTTAACTACAATTGAAAATAAGGGATGATCACAGGGAAATCAATTTGAAAGGGCAGAGTTGACCTTGATTATAAAGAGAATATGCAAATGAATGCACTTACTTACTAAATAGCCTTTGAGAACGTGAGTACATAAACTGTCGGTTGGTAAGGTTAAAGTGGGCATTTTATATGCATTCGTTTTATAAATTAATCAAAATGGGAAAGGAGATTCTCATACTGGAGAGAGGACTGTGAATTTGAGATAATAGCTAAATGGCAAAATGACTTGGAGAATAATGAAGGATAATGATACTGAGTATGGATTAAATGAAAGGTTTTTTTTATTCGCAATTTAAAGGTGGTCGTAACGATTTTCGCCTTCATTCTGATGTTGTTGACGGTGTCAGAATATTACATGTCAAGAAGAATGGAGGAGCCTTTTGGGAGCAGCGCTGGTGTTGAGGGTGGAGATCGTAGTGGTGCTACTCTGGGACAAATTGGGTTTGGAACCACAATAGGGAATCCCGGATTCCGTGATCGTCAAAGTGCCAATGGTATTTCAGTGACAGACTCAAGTGTTCGTTTTGTGCCGTCCGCAAATAAAGCAAGTCGTATCATGAACAAAAGTAGGAGTAATGGGTCTAGCAATAATAATCATGATCATAGTGTGCTTTGGAATGGTAGCGTGACGAGTATGTCGCCTACTTCAAATGGTTCCTCCATGTCTGTGGTGTCTAGCATGTCAACCGTCTCCACCGTAGCATCCACAACTCGAGGACCGCTACGGTCCAGTCTAAAAAAATCAAGAACCACTACAGATGGTTTTGGTATACAAAATCCTGGATTTAGTGGTACATCTCCAACATTATCCCGAACTGGCAGCTTGAAGAAAGTTCGCATTCAGACTCAAACTACGGATGTGTGATCATTTAAACCATCACAAGTCTTTTCATATAGTTTGGGGGAGGAATATAAAAAAATAGCTATGTGTATGTGATACATTATAGTTAAATAAGAATAGTAGGGGGGGGGGGGGAAACGCAGACGAGCAAAAATAGAGAGAGAGAGAGAGAGAGCTGGAAGATAATGATTTTTAGTCATACACTTTATGAAAATATATGGGGCGTTTGCTGTGCAATAAATGTGTTGTTATATGGAACCTTGGGTGGTTGTTGTACTCGTTGTTTAACCCAAAGAGAGAATCATGTTCAATTTATAGATCTGTCTAGCTTGATATGTGCTTTACTTTAATGTGCTTAAGTGCTTCCCATTTCCAATCATTTGAGCAAATCCGTCCTTGAATTTAATACCAAAGGATTCAAAGAAACAAAAACTTTATGTGGTGTATCCACCGATGCTATATCTTTACCCAATAATAGGGATGTACCTCTATATGTTATCCTATTTAATTGTATAGATCCCAACATTTTGTAAACCATATTTTTTTCTACACAGTCCCAACATATCGTCGGCGAAATTCCAAAAGGCGCTATACGCAGAGCTCGCTTAAGCATGATAGTACATGCTAAATCCCGTTTAAGCGATTTCTGCATATAGCTCCTTTTGGACTTTCGCCGACGATATAAGAATTAATACATTTACATGCATACCTATGTATACTATATTGATACGGACGGAGACACATACCGTGTAGAAAGTAACTTTCACCAGAGCAGCGTCCAAATCAATCTTTAAAAAATGCAACCTAAACTCATCCTTTTATTCCGTCCATTTTCAAGTCAATTATAGTTAACTCACGTGTCTATTAGAAAATAAAACATTTATTAAAAAATGTGTACGCAAATTAATATGAAAAAAAATCAGAGAATTATTGTACATTTGTAATTTCTCGAATACGGGGAAATTAATGGTGAAATTCCATGAATGTGGTTGTATACCTATTCAGTGCTGTAGAGTTCATACGAATTATTATAAAGGGCTATAGAGACCATAATATTTCAAATGAATATAGTCAAGTTTTAGAAAATTGTTTCTACTGTAATACCTCATTTTCAAATTTGTACATTTACAAACAAGACAATAGCTTCCAAGTACTGACTTTTTATGTCCGTATTTTTTAAGACATTGTATTTTTTTGATCATTGAAAGACATTGAAAATATATATTATATAGGTATATCGCAATGATAACAGTAACTGCGTTGTTTTTTACCCTCTACTCTATGAAGGCTGTAAATGCTAATAGTCATTTACATTTAAAAGAACGAATTATAAACTGATCTTTGACCAACCAGGACTTTGCGGGGTTGATAGGGTTTGAGGATTGTTGTTGTTATGTTGTTGTTTTTTCATTACAAAAAAAGATTTGAAAATTGAAGTACGACTAGAATTTTTAAGGTCTTCTTTAATTTTTGAGTGGTACTTGAATTTTCAAGTATGGCTCTCTGGTTGAGCACCTGTCAAACCTTGGTGGTCAATTGTCAGGATTTTAAAACAGCTAAGTTTTCGATTCCGAAGTATAAACCAATTGTAAAAGTACAAAATGAGCTTTTTTATGCTTTCCACATCACTTTCAAGTCTAATAATTTCTATATAATAACTGTTTTATTGATTTTAAAAAAGGAAAAAGAAACATACATTCCCAACTAAAATAACCTTTTTCTTTATGAATAATAATATGACAAGTATTTTATTTGCGTATTTATAAGGGTTACATATACACGATAATGAGTCCCCATATACGATTATACATACCATAATTAATCTGATTTATTAATTATGTGAAAAACTTTTTGTTTTTTTTTTGTGGAGAATTTATGTTGTTGAATTGTTGAATACAAATATCAAGTAATGTTTTTACATGTATATATGTCAAGTATGAATGTCATTAATGTTTAGAAATGATATAATGTTAAATGTGCTTTATAATTGTGTTACAGAAAAGGTTACAATCATGAATTACCTGAATGTGATGTGATCGTTATGAAAGTAAAAAGTACATTTTATTATGTGATTTAATGAATTGAAAAATAATTATTATAATGACATGCCGATGATATTAGGCGTCATGCCGCGCCGCCAGCAATGTATGAGCGCCTATAGTGAATATTGACTTTCAATATAGTATGGCTAATCAATACTACTGTTATTGTTGTATGGAAGATTGGTTTTTTTTGTTGTACAAAAAATACATCAACATTGATATTTTCATACGTGCAATTTTTCGCTTCAAACAGCTGAAAATTGTAGTTTCATTAATACGGCTTACAATTAGAAGTAATCAGTACCCATTTGGCAAAGTCCAATCAGTTTTACAGTATTGTAGTTGCAGTACTTAATAATAACAGTAATAACATGACTTTGATGAAATATGTCGAGGAATATCAAATATTTCTTGAACATCAGCGCAGCGTTTACTAACTGTAAGTGCATTGTAATTCTGAACACCAGATAATGATGACATTTGACCTTTTGCAATGTTTGTTTCTTGTTGCTGTTTCGTTAATAAGACATGATCACTGTGTTCTACTATCGCTACTATTTTCTATCTTTAACTTCCCACAAGAATTATATATTATGCTTCTACCTTACGTAGTGCGTAGGATACATGCATATGAACCATTAGTAACCCTGGAAATGACTGCAATAGGATTCAAATACATTAAATACGTATAAATTTCTTAAATATAAAACTTCCCTGCAATAACTTTATTGAAAATTGTGTCTTACATGCAATAATTGAAAGAAACTTAGTAAGTACTTATTTGAAACGATTTGAAATATGTATATGAGCTTGTATTTCCAGGATCAATCACGACTTTACTCGAGTGTTCGGGTATTGACCAAAATATTTTTTTTCATGATGGGGGCACTTGGTAGGGTTCGGGAAAAATATTGAAAAAATTCCTACCTGCACCCCCTTGGCTGGGAGAATTTCTCCCCGGTGGATAATTTTGGAAGTGGGCAGGCTATATCTCAACAATGAATCATCCGAATGAGTTGAAATTTTAAACTTAAGGTTTTTAGTCAAATTTACCGAGGTCCTCACTTTCGGTTTCCGATTCCGACCATTATTACCAAAGTTATGCCCATGGCACTGAAATAAAAACTGTTTTCTGATGCCCGTTTCGATGTTATAGCTATAACTTCGGCAATGGTGGTCCGAATCCGAAACTGAAAGTGAGGACCTTACAGAATTCGCCTAAAAACCTTAAGTTTAAAATTTCAACTCATTCGGATGGTTCATTGCTGAGATATAGCCTGCCCTTATTCCAAAATTATCCCCTGGGAGGAAATTCCCCCAGCCAAGGGGGTGCATTTAGGATATTTTTCAAAATTTTTCCCGGACCCTACCAAGTGCCCACAACATGGAAAAAAATATTTTGGTCAATACCCGCACACTCGAGTAAAGTCGTGATTGATCCTGGAAATACAAGCTCATATACAGATATATTTGCAGCATGTATCTACATCAATTCAGTCATTGTACAGATACGTAAAGCTATATGGTTACTATCTTTAAGGGTCACATTTTGTTTTCGTATCTTCTAGGTTTCTATCCGAAGGTTAGCTATACTGTCGTATAACGGACGTAAGAAGCAGTCGTTGACAACTCATCCCTCAACGGATATTCCACAACTGAAACTTGTAATGCATCTTTACTAATCAACCTGGCCTCTCCGAGAAATACTTAATTACATTCCGTCTATGCAAGGTTGTTTTTGGCTTTAGGGAAAACCTAAGTCCATGCTGACTTTTTGAAAAACAAGAAACGTAAAGTATCTTTACTAAAGATACTTCTGTGGACCATTTAATCCCTTATAAGTTACATAACAATTTTTTTCACACATTCGACTTACAAAAAAATTCGTTCGTACTGTGGGAACAAAATGGTAAAAACTGTAGGTGTTGCTTTAAATAACTAAAACCAGTACTAGTACAGGAAAATATTTGCTGACTAAATTTTCCAACTTAAGCATAAAAAGTAACCCAAAATTTTTGTCAAACACACACCTATCCTGGTCCTGGTCTGTTCACGATATCACGATACGCTCATTGTATTAAATAAAATGATTGTTTGTATAATAAAACTTATTGCAATTATGTATGAATAATAGTCGTGTGAAAACGAAAGTACCATAATCATTATGAAAGGAATTGTTTAACCAAACTAACTGGGTATGAGAATTACTCCTGCATGTTAATTGCAAGGCAATGACGCTCGGTTAAAATAGAGTTATCTGTGCTCTGCACAGTTTCATTGAAAAATACCTGCGCAAACAAAAACCCATCCAAACTGTCAAACGGTAAATAAATGCAACCATGTTTGATTTCCATAAGAAATTTTATTTATTTTCGTCGTGAAAAGTAGAGTACAAATGAAATATATAATACATCAGCTAGACTGTCAAAGCCATATTATTTGGCTTGTAATAATAAATTCTAAATTTTCACTAGTAGAAAACAATCCAACTTTGCTTTACTAAAATATTTGAAGTCTTCGGTATTCGTGTATAACCGATTTAATATGAATTCGGTGTCACCTTCATACAGCTTCGATCAATAAATTAATGACCAAAAATTCAAGGTTTATTTATCTATATTTACCAATAGTAATCTCTTGCATACGGTGCACGATGTTCCTAATCGCACATAACCTACTTTAACTAAGCAATCACCCTTATAATCACGTATCTGAAATAATTGCGGACTTTTTTAAGCGATTTCCTTCAACTTAACGATACCTATAGATCCTAACAAGTCAGAACAGAAAGGGAACGGTAACTTCGAATAAAATATGCATACATTGGGCCAGTCATATGAGACACCACAGAAAAGACTACGTTCAAAAGACAAAAATTTACAGCCAATGTCATTATGTCATCCGTAGTACAATATTTTATCAAACTATGGAACTTTAGTAATTTTTAAAAGTTAGGATTGAAATCAACGGTAGGTAGCTGAGATAGAGCAGGATTCGATTGACCTGGGAGTGTATTAAATTGTGATACGATTGGGCTACCGACTTGTTGTACAGGATTTTGATAAGGTACAGTATTTGTAATAATGTTTCTCCTTGATGGGGGTTGAGTGTTAGTGGGATAAGTTCTTCGATTAAGAATGCTCGGGTTCTGGTTATAGTATTGCGCGAAATTGGGAGGTTCTAAAATATTGTTTAAATTCGCTAACCGAATTCCACCCTCAGCTAATCCACCTGACTCTGATGTAAAATTACTGGCTTGAGGCGCTGAACCAGGAGAATAGCCAAAGTAGCTTTGAATTTTCGATTTCCTTAGTTGTAACGTATTATTCCACTGGATTTTATCTGCATCTGATAAATTAGCTTTGCTGGCATGGAATACCATTGTGAGTCTCCTTAAGTCGGCTATTTCATTATTTATCTGTCTGACAAAAGCATTTAGTTTATCTTCGGTCAAACTGGGGAACAAAGATCGTAACTTGTCACGCATCTTCATGGTAGCTTGCATTTCAGCTTGCATTTCTGAATGGGCCTGAGCCGACGCCTGCTCCCGTCTTTCTCGGAGTAAATTTTCATTTTGATACTCATCCCATGCCATTTTACGCTCTTCTTCAGTAAGACCTTCATCTACCTTGTTCTGTAAAAGGGTGTCGTGTTCCAAATACGTCTCAATTTTATCTTTCTGCGATATAAGCAAATCAGCCAAGAGTCTATCCTTTGGAACTGGGGGCGTCGGATGATTGCTTTTTTCATCCGGATCAAAAGAGTACATTCCAGCTAGATCTTCAAACGTGAAATGACGTTCGAGCTGATGTTCATCAACAACACGACCAGACAAAGATAATTTCACAACTTGACGGTTGTAAATTTTCTCTTCCATTGTACCTTTGGCCAACAACCTATAAATGTAGCAAGGTTTTGTTTGACCGAACCGGAAAACTCTGAAAATACTTTGCATATCCTGAGAGGGATTCCACGAGGCATCGAAAATTACCACACGATTTGCACCGATCAGATTTATTCCTAGGCCGCCAGCTTTTGTCGATATCAAAAACAATTTTGCCCTAAAATCAGATGTAAATTATAAGTACGAAGACAACAGGTAGTTTCATTCAAGCATATTTTTTCATGTTAGATTACGTACCTGGTGGTGTCAGTCTTAGTCTTATTGAAAATGTCACAGTTCTTTTGTCTGTCCGCGGACTTTGTGGACCCATCGATACGAAAATACTCAATATTTTTTCTCCACCGTGTCCTGCTCACTTGAGGTGGAAAAGTGTCTTGAATGTTCTTATTCCTTTCTTGTTGGTCTAATTCCTCCAAAAAGGCTTCGATAATATCGAGGGAGTACAGATACTGACTAAAAATCAGGACCTTATCCTGAATACTTTCGCAAGTTTTCAGAATTTCAAAGAGTACCACTAACTTACTACCATTTTCCAATAGCTGCATCTCACTTTTACTTTTGAAGAACTGCGACCACCAATCCCCGCCATCTTTAATTGTCTGCGCACTCAACTCGGTCGGACCTACCTCCTCCACTTCTTCGGTTTTAACTGTGGCAGGAGTCTTCTTTGATTTGTCGACTTTTTTAAATTCCGAATCCAGCCAATCGATATCACTATCACTACCCGATCCACAGGTTTCTGAGCGGTCATCAATGAAATCTTTCAGGGAACCTGCTGAGTCTGAAGAACTGTCAGCATTATAATTCGCCGATTTAAGTTCTAAAGCATATGGATGAGACCAAATTTTCGCTAAATTCGCCGCATGTTTTAGTAACTGGCCACCACTAATGAGTTCAGTAAGGGAGTTATCTTGCTTTATGCTTTTCAAGTAGTGTTCATACATTTTCTTCTGAATTTCAGACATATGAATCAGGATTACGTATTCGTATTTGGGTGGTAAATAAGGAACCAAGACAGTGTAGTCCAATCTCTGAACACATCCATCCAATAGTTTGTGAAGCACATGAGCCCTTTTCTTCATTATAGAGACATCCCGAGAAGTGGAGTCCTTGTGCTGGCCGTTGGTAATTGGATTCACGAAGCGATTCGAGAATTCTTTCTTCGAACCTAACAACTTGGGTTTCACGAACTCCATCATGCAGTGATACTCACCTAAATTATTCTGCAGTGGAGTACCCGTCAAAATAACCCTCCTCTTAGTTTTAATTTGGTTCACAGCAAGTGCCAGCTTCGATTTGGCATTTTTAAACAGGTGACCTTCGTCACAAACAACAATTTCAGGCCCGGGATCCACTAGTGCATTACGGATCTTGTTCTTGATGCTCTTTTTCATTTTCTGTCCCAGAACAAGAGTACGAAAACTTTCATAATTGATTATACCAACACCACCCCTGCGATGCCATGCCTCCAAAGCGTAAGCACGGTTTTCGTTGTTCTTTTCATCATACAGTTTATGAACGTAAACAGACTTCTTGACGTTGCGAAGCCACATCTTGAACTCATTGTACCAATTTCCAACGGTATTAAGAGGGCAGATAACCAATGCGGTTTTTAACTTAGTTTGCTCAGATGTCATCACTGTATTCAGGAACGCAACGGTCTAACAAATTAAGAGTAACCTCAAGTTACGAAGTATAACCAGGAATAAAAGAAATATTTCAGTATGAGTAGAATCATCTTCTAACCTGCAAGGTTTTACCCAAGCCCATACAATGGGCTAATATGCATCCTCCTCCGCTGTTTTCGGATTTTTTGAATTCTTCCACAGACTCGAAGCAAGCATTCCACATGAATCTAATTCCTTCCAACTGATGAGGCTTCAACTTTTTCACGATATTAGAATCCACACTGATAAGCGGTTCCTTAGACTCTGGTTCAAAGTCCAGAACCAAACTCTCCGCAACTTCTGTCTCCGGGGCTTGAAACATCTCGTTGAACTGGAAAAGGTTGATAAAAAAGGGCAAGGTCAAGCAACAAATGATTCAAAAACTCCCTGTTAAAAATTCACTTCAACCTGCATATTCCTAAAAATATAAGGACAACAATCGACCTATCAATTAAAATGTTTCCACCTCACACGTATGAATTTCTCGTTGTAGTATCAGCACTTTACTGAACGAAACTATGAAAGTGTACAATCCAGGAAACTTGCATTATAGAATATTAAAAGTAGCATGTACGAACAATATTAAGCTAATAATGTCTGCGTTTATACCTGTGCCTGTCTTTCAGCAATACGCTTTTTGCGGTTTTCTTCCTCTTGCTCCGCCAAACGGGTCGCTTTGTGGAGATCCTTTTTAGTCATTATGTTTCGAATATTCTTCCTTCCTTTGTCCTAAATAGGGCATGATGAAAGTAGACACACAAGTTTTGTGTAAAAATTAACGCGTTTGTAATAACTAGGGTATCCTGCATTCAAGAATTTTCATTACCGCGTTTTCGTCGGTTACTTCTTTAACATCGCTATCACTTCCACTGGAAATTCGAACTTCATTTAACTCCTTTTTAATTCTTTTTTTCGGCTTTTTACCAGTGCTTGCGTCCGAGTCTGAGAGTTCTTTCACTCGCTTTCGAGTTCTTTTCTTTTTCCTAAACAAAATCCAGACGTGAAAGGGGTACATAAGGGGTAAAAACTTTCTGAATGCAAATTACTCACTGATAATCTGAATCCGAATCAGTCGAGTAACGGCGACCCTTGCGCCGAGGCTTCTTTACCCCGAAATCCGAGTCGTCTGAGCTTATTTCTAGGACGTCGTCGTCACTTGAAAATTTAAAAAGATTAATTCACCTAACTGCCCCTAAGTTAAGTACTTCAAACAGATACAATCTTAGTCTTACCTTTCTCCAGATTTTTTGTTCTTCTCACATGCATTTTCCCTGTCACTGTCGTCGCTTAGAATTACAGTATTATTCTTTTTCTTCTTAAGTTTCTTCTTTTTCACGAAATCATCTGAGTCTGAATTACTAGATAACTCTTCTTCTGGGAGCTGGCACACCCCAGGTGTGTAATAACTTTCTCCTTTTTTCTGTTGGAAAATACACGAAGTGTAAGCAAAATTTACGAACAAATGATGACGCGTTACGCATGAAACACAATTTTTATGAAAATTAAGATGACAATTTAAGAACACAGCAAACCTGTTTCTTGTTCTTTAACTTTTTCCCATCGTCGTCGGAATCTACCTCCGCTTTTACATCGCCCGCTCCCTTCAAGATACATTTTCTCGCATTATCCTCCTCAGATGACGAAGAAACTGCACCGCTTAAATCTTCATCGTCGCTTCCAACCAAATCTTCTTTAGCCATTCCTTGCTGCGGAAGTACAGTTCGTTTTAACACGGGTTCTTCGTTGCTAGAATCTTCTGCAAAATTGTTGCGTGAATACTCGGTTATTCCTATCATTCATCCGAAACTTGAACTAGCAGCTACACCAATTATTACTAGATAAAGATGCATACCAGTGGAAGCGTCGTCATCAGAGCCTCTACCATTAAATTCGTCGTCACTTTTCTTCCTCTTATCCCTTAGAGACCTTCTAGTCTTCTTCCGAGATTCTTTACTTGCGCAACTTCCCTTTACACAAGGGTTAAAAGAAGCCAACCTATAATAATTGATCATTATTCGATCAGTTCGTCCAGTCATCCTTCGTTGAATACACATGCAATACAAAAATTTCAGATGTATCGAATGTCTTACCTTCTCAAGGCTTTCGTAATCTCATCTTCAGATTCTAATCGTCTTCTACGACTCCCTCCCTTTTGGCCATCCCAACAACAACTGAAATCGACAGTTTTATGAGTACGCAACCTATCTAGTATTACGCCCGGAAGTCGTTCTAATTTGACGTAACAGACCCCTGGATTAAGCTTGAAATCATCTAAATATGAATAACTAGCACGAGAACCGCTATCGTTTTCCTGGCCAGTCTTTTCCTTTTTATTGCTGGCTTTCTTGAAAGCTTTAGAGGAACTCGCTTCCTCATAATCAGTACTGTCGTCACTCTCAACCTTTACCTTAGACAATTTCTTCGGATTTTTAAATGGCGCATTAACTTTATCCTTATCGACAAGTGGCTTTCTAAGAAACACTGTTTCTGTGGGACTGGGTGGACCATCCATGTCCATTTCATCATCGGAGATTAAAGATAAAACCTGTTCCTTAGCCTGATTCTCTGGGTCAACATTCTTACTCTTCTGGGTATTTGCTTTCCCTAAAAAAACTGTTTCAGGAGGACTTGGAGGTGCAATCAGCGGAATTTTTTCTGAACTAGTCTGCTTACTACGTGATAACTCCGTACTACTCTTTCTTGATGGCCCTAGAAATACTGTCTCGGGAGGACTCGGGGGAGGTAGGTATATCGAATTTTTAGCTAAAACTTGTTCACTTCTGGTTTCCACGGATGACCCTTCCTGAGAATCATTTTCACCACCAGCATTACTGCGCTTCCCTTTACCAGAGTCAAAGAACACTGTTTCAGCCGGACTTGCCGGGGACTCAAAAATACTGTCTAGTTCAAGAAGGCCAGTGGAACTTTCCTTGTTTGCGATTTCCACTGAGCCGTCGATGTCGACGTTGCCCAATGTTGGTTCTTCCAACAAATCTTCAACTGGTAATTCCATTTCATCGTCACTTACAAGTTCTGTGGCCAAATTTAGAGATTTCTGATCCGGTTTACTAGACCTGCCAGTGGATTTGGTCATTTTCTCATCTTCAGAGCCGGTACCACTCAGAGTTTCTAAATCTGAGCCCTGATTTTCAGTACCAGTCCCCTCTGTACCATTCATCACACAGCTATCATCGTTTTCGTCATCCGAAATAGAATCTAAACTTTCATTTATGCTTGCAGTCTGAATACGATGTCCTCCACTCCCTCCAGCTATGTTATCAGGGTCAGTACCCTCGGAATTCGAATCTCGTCTTTCATGATGAGTGGAAGTAAGCCCCTCATTTTGACTTTTGTTACTTCCGCTTCGAAGAAGAGGAAACCTTGCAGACAATTCTTCCTCGGCTTGACTACTTTGCTCACGCAAGTTTTCTATCACTTTTTTCACCTTTTCTTGTAGTTCTTTCACAACCCGTTGTGAGATTTTCGCACTCTTGTAATCTTCCCGTAACAAATCCGTCAGATTCTTATCCACAAACTCAGTTAGCACCACTTGCACTTCCGTTGAAAACAAATTCACACTGGCTTTAAGTTGATCCACGGTAAATGATAGCCACTCCACAATTGGTGGAGGGGAGTATCCATCGTCAGTGGATTTCCCCATTGTCACTGTTGTCACAAAATATCACTATCACTTCTTTTAATCAAATAAATTCAACAGTTAATTATAAAACACAAACGACTATGTATACATTATGGAAATAAACTATTGGCCCTAGCAAAATATGCCTCTCGGTTGGCATTTAATTTCAGTCACCACCACCGTCATCCAAAGAAGTAACATTTTCTACTATACCTTTAAATGCAACTCCAACTTTGAATCCATGAACTTCAACTTGATCTTCGAGACTCGAAACTCGTCGGAAGATTTAACCTCGACAATCAGTGGGATAGTTTCTCCTTTCCTACTTACTCTGATAAGCAGAAAACACCTTTCTGTATAGAAGAAAACGAATGAATGGGCATTAAATTATCCAAAAATTACCATTCTAATGTATCAATCTCCAGTAAATAACATTAATTCTCTATGGTTTTCAATTTTGAAAATTCCTTTCTACTCTTCAAAATTAACTTCAAAATAAGCCGACAAGGTTTTTGATTTTTGAACTTCTTTTCCACTTGGAATAAGTAAAAGTTCCAAACCTAAAATAAACACGTCCCTCTCCTGCAATGAAGCTGATTCATCCCATCGAACTGACATAAACTTTTTAAGTACTTTAAACCACTCCTTCAAAAATATCGGTGTTTATCTATACATCTACACGTACTTACACTGAAACACATAGGATCACTTGCACTATTTTACGGCCAATGCTCCAATTGAAAAATTCATTAGAACCTATGACTAGCAGCTCTTTAAAAGTTTCTCCATCTTTCACTTCTCTCGGCTCAATATTTTTGTTCTTTTGGTCTTCTTTGATGGTTCTTGTTCTTGTTCCTGATGTGCCGCTAAAACTAAATTGTCAATGTTCTTCTCTCCCCACGATTTAATGATACAATACAGCGTGTAGATTAAACCCAAGAACCCTCAACCTCCAACTCCAACATACCTTTCGCCTTTCACTGACAAAAGTGACAAAGCCAATTGATTAAAAACGCTATCTATAGGCCTGCTGTACTTCAAGGCGCACTTCTTCTACGCGGGTAAATTAATGGTTGCACTTGCATGACACGATGGCGATTGACGATATACGATAGTCGCAAGATCAAATCAAAACAACATGGAATGGATGCGGCAAAACTATCACCACGAGGACAGCCTGACAACTGACAATAACAATAATTAATTATTATTTCAGGTTCCAAATTCCAGGAGACACAAGACACAAAATCATACGATCATGTACCCACTACCCACTATATATAAAAGCAATGCGTTTCAGGTTTTGCCACTCAGTTCACTGTGCAAATATTATTAAGTGCCTCGCAGCCTCAGTGAGGGTGCTTTATTATTGCTTGCTGGGAACGTGGGAACTGGAAACGCCGCCAAAGCATACAATTGTCTAAAAGCAGACGAACGTCGGGCGTCGTTAAACAGAAGGGAGTAAAACGTTTTGAGGTTTTCAATGAAAGAAAATTCCTGCAATTTTATTGTTTTACCCTGCGATATTTTCAAGGCTATGTACTATGCACCTATTTTCAGTCAGACATCGGTCGATCCTGCTATGAAACACGTGACTTTACTCGATTCCTCCCGATTTATTCCTCTATTACAATAGTCTGAATTATTTGACAAAAGTTGAAAATAGTTCGTTATGACAACTGTGCCATACATAAGAATTTAATATGTTTGTAGGGATTAGGCATTAATTTGTTTGCATCTTAATTATAGGCAAATCTTATTAACTAAAAGCTTCGTCTGGATGATGATGATGATGATGATGATGATGATGATGAGTGATTGTCAACCTTTATGTACATTACATGTTGTACAAACGTAGAACGCAACGTCTCGATTCAATTGGTTGTTTTTTACTCA
>JAQFXU010001935.1:0-24248 GCA_034693705.1 Spatulosminthurus flaviceps | reverse complement strand
CCTTCTAAATTGCTTTGGCCCGTGAGATTTACACGCAATCATTCCAGCCACGTATGTGGCTGGGGGGGGGGTCTAGTATTATTTATTTCAATAGAAATTGAGTTAAATATGGAATGCAAGATGCAAGGAAACTTTATTATTGAGACCTATTTACTGGTTATTATTTACATATAGCAAAGCTAATTGTAGCTGTGCGGAATGGTTTGATTCGAGAAGGAGGCAGTGCCTTTTAAATGGCAAATCTTTGCAGTAGTGTAGTGCATATATTTTTTGTAGTTTGCATGCATAGACACTTAACCAGAGCAAATGTCAAACTCATAGCATATTTAAGTAGCGGGAGTAGGGAGAAGTAAATGCACACATAGAATGTATTACATGAGGTGACAAAAAAATCTTAGCCACTAGTTTATACACGTACTTTTGCACTGAAGTTGCTGTATTTAATTAGGGGCAGGACGGAGCTGGAATTTGAAACGGCGGTGTAGAAAATCAGTTAAATAGAAATAGGAAATAGCGAGGAGTTGATGCTCCTATAGTAGTAACTTTTACGTAGCTACAAGTACTTACGTAGCATCACGAGCTCACATGTACATGCTGGGCATATAAGCAGACAAATAACTAATGCGATGTTAAGAGAGGACTAAAGCCAGTTCCCCTGACGGAGTTGGGGAATGATGTGGACCGGTGTGTGTGTCTCCTTCGTCTGGCATGTTTTACAGGGGTGGGAGAGGAGTGCAAGGGAATCAATAGAAAGTTGAGAAAGACCGGCGTGCCAGGAGCAGTTGCCTAAAATCTCGTGCTTTTTAGCCAAGGCAGTCAGTCTCTAAATTTTGTTTCTTCCCTCAACCAAGTGAAGAAACAAATGTTAATTGGTCCCAAATTCTTTCAGTTTCCTCCAATTTATCAATTATTATAATTTTCCAAATTTAGTTTTTTTTTTAAATTTGAACACACATCATCCCCTGACACAGCACTTGCTACTACATATAGATAAATCCTGACCACTCGCATCAGCTCCCTTCTCCGGCTAAACAGTCGTAGGAAAACAGGTTGCAGTTGAGCTTTATAGATTTACTGAGATTTTGTGCGTTGCTTTGTGTGTGTGTGTGTCAGTGTGTGAGGATGCCGCATAAAAACAAGGAGGTGACGGTGAGGACGGAGAAGAATAATCGCGTGATGGAAGATCTTTCCAAGAATCACGGGAAGGACGTAAACGGCGCGGAGAATGAGGGAACCAGCCCGGGTTCTTTGAAGAATGGCAAGAGTGGAGGCAATCCGAGTAAGAACGGGATAGGTTTCTCCGACGATGAGAACAACTTCCACAATGGTAACTGCTTGCGTCTGAGCAATGGCTTCATGAACCGTGCTCGACAACTTGAGTTTTTGAGTTACGGGTTTCCTCCTTTGGGCGCTCCTTGGACGGGCCACGGACTTACGGACTACTGCAGTGACATGGATCGACCCAAAAAGGTCTATAAAGTTGTTCTGACTGGAGGTTAGTCCCTTCTTAATTTTTTTATTAATGATTTTATAAGATTTATTATTAATAATATTAGTGCAAGTGTGAGAGAGAGAGAGAATACATTTTAAAGCTTCAAATCTATTCGAAACGTTCGTAGCTTTCTTCTGCCACAAGTGCATAGCAAAGTCGTAGGATTGGTGATTTTTATCACGGAAAGATTAAGGAAAGTTTCCACATTGTTAATATGTGCTGTTTTATTGCCAAAGCAGCGTAGTTTTTTGGAGGTGGGGTAAATAGTACACTAAAGCTGAAGGATGCTTCCTTGGATTTTCTTGGGAAAAATCCAATGTTTTGTCCATTTTTATACGCTTAAAAAAAGCTTCACTTCCTCCTATTGTGAAATCTCATACGATTGTTATTAGGATGTAGAGCAACATGTGGACATTCGGTGACCAGAGATTACAAGTTACAACAAGATTTACGTGTATCTATAAAAATATGAGCGCATTAACACTTGGCAGTTATAGCAAAAATGATAAAAGGATATGGGAATAATAAGATAATAAAGAACATTTGCATTTGCACCGGAAGGAGGAATGGTAGAGAAATGGGATTTTCCTGTGATTATTTAGGAGTAGCAGGGCAGGGCTCGGAATAGCAGCTATGAGCTATGTATTCTTGGCTAACTAAAAGTGAATAAAGAAAGGTGAAAGGAGAAAACCTAAATGTGGTCTTGATAGGCGAAGTAGAAATTCTGGCCTGTGAATGAAATTGAGGGTGGATCTCTTTTTCTTGGCTGGCATCAACTATTAGGTGAATCATCGTAGTTTGGTCAGACTATAATGTATAGAGTCGGAGAAAAAAAGAAGCGTTCGGGTTTAGCGTGATATTTGACGTAGTAAATATTTTGTTTCTATGTATATATAAATAAGTCGTAGCACTGTTTTAAGTTTTAAGCTTCCTCGATCATGTATGGGCCAATTAGCCTTGTCCCTGAGCGGAGCTTCCGAGGCTTCGAAAATCAATGACGATTACTATGTCTTTATTATGAACAATAGGACGTGCAGCGTTTGCTTGTGCATGTCATTGGCTCTTTTCTTGATGGGGTGAAATACGTTTTTCTTGGGAAGGACACTAGGACACAGGAGCATAGTTAATTAGTTTAATCCCACACATAGTGACAAAAACTCGAGTTGGTAATTTTTTTAAGTAGAACTGTTTTTCAAGCAAACAAAGTCAGTAGTATGTACATACTTGTGTTTACATATAAGTAAAAGCCAAGCTGGACTAAATGAATGCCGAATTTTGAATGCATATTTTAAAAAGTGGAATCTTTCCTTACCGTCATTCCTCAAGTTATTCCTCTTCTCAATGTCACAAGTCTTTTATGTATAATATTTAAGTAAGCCTATATCCTTAAAACAGGGAATGTATCTTTACAAGCTATATTGTAATGAATAAATAGGTTCGTAGGGCTATGCGATGAAAGTTCCTTGCTACAATCCAATTAATTAAATTAATTTGTTTGTGTCCTTCTGTAGGACCATGCGGCGGGAAGACTACAGGGCAAGCAAGGCTATGTACCTTCTTTGAAAATCTGGGTTGGAAGGTGTTCCGGGTACCTGAGGCTGCCACCATCTTGCTTGGGTAAGTTGTAAAAATTTAACTTTATCGTGTATGTATAGTGATTGAAATTTTGGTCAGAAAATATATGACAACAGTGCAAATAGCTCGCCGTTATTATGTAGCTAAATAGATAATGTGAGGATCTGATGAGTATAGCACGAAGAGATTTTTTCCGAAATCTCAAAGTACTGTGTATATATGTACATGTATTGAGGTATGAGGTGCAAAATAAGAATATTTCTTCAACTGCAACTTCTACTGTAAATGTTCATTTTTGTGTCTGAATTGTTCTATATCAGTGCTGTAAATACATATGGAATGTAAATTAAAAATAATTATGTGTATCGTCGTCCAAAACTTCCAAGCGTATTTTTATATGCTCCTTCCCGAAAGTTTTACAAATCTTCGTTTCAAAACATGCCATATTTGTTTCAGTAAATGAGACACAATGAGGAAAAATTGGAATGCGATGCGCCTGGAATAGCTATCCAAAATACATTACAGACTTCAGATTTGGAAGACGCTATGGTTTGGACGAAACAAATATGGAAAGTTTTGAAACTAGGCTGACAATATTCTATATAACATTTTATGTATACAATGACAATGAGTCTGTATATTTTCATTTTATTCAAATTCCTTTGAAATGAATCTTGAGTCAGTGGAATTTATATCTATAGGTCTATGAAATTACTAATGTGTAAAAATTATGACACTGCAATAATTTCAAAACACCTTGTGTGTATAATGTACACTGAGAAAATATCCTATATGAAGGTATAATAAGGGAATGAAAGTTGTATGTGTTCATCCCGGAGTGTGGAGTGACTCAGTGATTCTTTAAATCGCTTTGGATTCTTCTTTGCACAAGTTAAATACTTACAAGGTGGCAAATTCTTTGGGATACTACAAGAAGTGATTCTGTGTAGAAGGAAAGTAGGAAAACAATGGGGGAACATTGTACCTTTTGGCATTCAGAAAAGTTAAGAATTTCCAGGTTCCCCAGTATGTGTCTAGCAGGATTTTTGAGAAAATGGTGGGGAATAATTGGACGGATTACTGAATAATGTCTTCTATGCTACTTGTACTTGCCTGAACTGTTGGAATGTTGACTTTATTTGTATTTATGAACGTACATACGTATCAGGTTATTAGAGCTGTACGCCATTGATTTTGAGTTGAGGGGATAGCGTATATACCGCACGTACAAGTATGTATTTTTATGACTACATATAAGGAGAGGGGAGAAAAATGACGAAAATTCTTTTTTCCTTTCAGTGGTGGCATCAAATTCTCGGAATTGACTGAAGAACAAGGTATGTCACCCTCAGCAATTTTCAATTTGATTCCTAGAAATTAGAACACATGGCAGAGGACCACCGCGTAGATAATTGCATGTTATCTGGGCGGGGAAAAATGCTCTTATACATAACTTCCAGCCCGTGCATTTAACAGCATGTAGGGTATTCACACTACAATATAAGACCTTTCGTAATAATATTTATTATTGCCAAGAAAATAATTAAAGAACAAAGATGGAAATTTACTGTGAGGATACCCACTGTCACACTGGAGAGGCTGAATGAACCTGGCTCATGTACTGAATATAGCCTTTACCCATAAAATACATACAAGGGAAGGGTTCATTGTACAAAGGTCCAACCATCGCATCGGAATAGACAACCATCTGAACATGTTCATTGGAGAAAGCAAGCCATTTCCCATCCTTCCATTCCATTTTCTCTAAATAGTAACATTTTTGGCGCAGTTATAGTGCAATAGTTTTTAAAAGTGTAGCTCTGTTATGCCAAAATAATTTATTATGCGGTGGATTGCTAAAATAATTACCACCATGAAAATTTTTCATACATTACACTTGAGTCAGAAAACTCAGGAGCAGTGTGCCAGTCAAGTTCATATATAAGTAGAAAAAATATTCACAGAATATTTCTGAGGATGAGTGACTCTTGCTCTGTTCCGCTGGATAATGAAAGAATAATGGAATGGATAATAAAGAACTGATTAAGTACTAAGGAAGAATTCGACGATGTGGGCAAAGTCAAGAATAAAATTATTAAAGCTACTGTTGTGGTCTACAATGATGACCGCAACTCTCATCATCGACTGGTTTTAGCCTCACTGCGGTTTGACTGAAAATAATGTTATTTAGTTGGATAATAATGGTGGGAAGTGGCAGGGGAGGAGAGGCATTAGGTACATACATATTTATGCAGTTTGTATTATTTAACGAGGAAGTTTGTGACTCTTGAGGGGAAGGTTCATAAAATGAAGTTTGGAATTGTTCCAATCAATTCATCACGGGTGCTATATTTATGTTAAGCTAGAAAACAGCCTTCAGCCAGTAATTTTCCTTTGTGAGGAAAGTATGTATATAGTTCTATTTGCTTTGGAGGAGCCAAAATTATGAGATGTATTAACTTTATTTTATATATATTTTTACATGCATTAGTATGTTTACAGGAAATAAGGAAGTACATACACAGAGAGTGGAGATGATCCAGCTCATGGTATACCGCATACGTGTGCATACATATGATGAACGCATAAATTGCCCAAGGAAATGCGCTGTTGCGCCCAGTGTTATATTTCTCTCTTTACTTGAACCTGAAAATAATTTCAAATTTGAGTAAAGGGGAAAGTACAAGGTGTTTGAGATTTTGGAACATGTTTGCCGCATTTTATGCCTATACAAGATTTCATTTTTTTTAATAATTAAATTAATAAATAATAGACAAGCTCCATTAGCGTAGCAGTAATGGACTCGGATTTATTCGAGGGTCGTCTGAGTCGTACTCGGGTTCGAATCCCGGGGGTGGTTTGTAATTTGGCTCAAGGAAAGGGGTTTTTCCCACTGGGGTTTCCCCTGACCGCTCAGACCTTTGACAGCTTGTGCGAGGATTCCTCATGGATAGGGTTAACCATTGAAACTTTGTAACAGAATTGAATAAAGGCTTAAGATGGTCGACAACTCTGTTAGACCTACGGGGATGAATCGGAGTATAAACCCACATTTTTTTCAATTAATAAATAATATTGTAGACTACATATATCTCTCAACGGTTAAACTTGCAATTGAAAAAAGAGCTATTTAAAAATATTTGATGCAAGGCTTGGTAAATAGACACGTTTGCCCCTTTTTTAGCCGACACGACAGTTTATTTTGCGTTCTATTAACAACTTTGAGCTTTGCTGCGCAGCAGAAAGATGCACTGCCAAGTGCCAGTAGCAGTCTTATTTATTCTAAATTATTTCCCCAACAAATGCGATTTTAAAAGTCGGAAATTATTAGTATTTATGCTTATGTCAAATTGTTATAAATACAAATTACAAGTAGATCAATTCAAAGGCTCTTTTAAAGCAATAAGTCCTAGAAATATCGGAAGCATGGAACTTTCCGAAGGAAGATTGAATCCAGGGAATTCCCCTGAATAGAGAGCATATATAATTGTCGGACTGTATTTCTCATAATAAAGCCATTCAAGAAGGAAACCAAAACTGGAGCATTATTTTTTTATGGCAATATTGCAAACACTATTGACGGTCAACGTCAATCCGATCAATCAGTCTGTGGAAAATTTGGGTCAATTCATAGCCATGTAATAAAGCACGGCCTTCTTCTCCCATGTGGCTCCAATGGCTTAATTGTAAGAGAAATTCCCGAGCCGAACCCATACTCTGACCTTTATAACCATAGCATGATAGAACTGCTCGTTTAGCCTTGCATGCACTTATGCACACCTGTCCCGAGTCCGGACCTGTCTCATTTTCCCATAGTTGACGAATGAAATGAAATTAGGGATATATTGATTATTCCCTATTTTTGTTTTCCGCCCATGTACGATAGGTAGGTGAGGTAAATGAGCTTCTATCTGTATATGGTTTGCATTTTAGAAAGTCATTTCCCATGGGTACATCCCCTACTCAGAGAGCCCCCTACTTCTATAGGAAGTGCCTACCTATTTTTATTACTACATAGGGCTGACTGCACATATGTAACTTACATAATACAAGCTCAAAAACTGTTATTGTAAGTTGTGAGTGGGGTTCAAGGCGGACCATGTTCTTGGCAAAAGGTAATTCCAAAAGGGGAAATTTTCAGATAATTCACACTATTTTCAAAAATACATTTTTGGCAAAATTTGCATTTTGGAATCCATAAAAAAGACATGTGCTAACGCTTTTCAACTTGCATATTCTTGAACATTGGAATGAATAGTCATCGTTTATGCGCTTGAAGCACATGCTGCACATTTAACACTAAAAAAAATTAAGAAAGAAAAATGTAGCATCTACATTTGTAGTATATAGTTTTGCAATGGTACAGAGTTTTACGATTCTGCTTAGGTTTCTGTAGGTAGGTACTTATACTGACTACTGAAATTCCAATGATTTAAGTGCAGATGTAAATAAGGTGAGCATATCGGAGAGCTCTTCCTTATTGGAAAGTACATATTAAAGTCGTAAAAATTCCCCGTCACCTCTGTTCTTCTCGGATGAGATGATTTTACTGTGTGAATAGGTTGCATTGCATTATGATTGTATGTATACATAAGCACAAATAAAGTGTAGCTTATTGTAGCTCCATAGTTCTATGCCCACAGACGTTGGAAATGAGCTCTGTGTGAAGCGATGAAGATATGGGCTTACAGATTGCAGATAAAAATGTTCGCTTAATAATTATTACATGAATATTATTTATTACGCTTTCCGTGTAGTAATAATAAGTGCATATTAGAGCTTACTGATATCCTTGAAGGATGCCTGTGATATTTGATAGAGTAAGAACTGGTGTCAGCTAGTGCTGTTACTGGACCGTTGGCTGAACAATGCTTTTCGCAACAACACTGACTGACTGACTCATTATTGGAGAATATTATTATCCCTCCAGCCAAGTATGACTTTTACTTGGGAAGGCTGGGCATGAATAATGAGGTGAACTTAGTCATTGTTAACTATATTATTCGCCATGTAATAAAGTAATGGCCAGGTGAAGAAATGGAATCTGCACTGTGCTAATGTCATGTACTATAGCCATGAGCACTGTATATGTAATATGAGAAGGATGAGGTGGTGATTTGTATAGAATATTGTATAGGCTGATATGCCGTGTGGAGACTAATAATAATGATGGTAAAAGTTTGGGGGAAGGAAAGCGTCAGAATAGTTTTAAATGAGAGTGAATATTTAATAGGAACCAGGAGGAAAATATGTGTGGTTCGAGGTTGTGAAGGAGCAGTAATAATAATAATAATAATAATTTGAGAAGGAAACACAGGGCAGGCAGAGAGTCAAAGTCAACGCGTAGTTTTTAAGAGAATGAATTCGGTGAGTATGTGGTGCGGTGATTTGAACGAGAAAGAGTGAGAGAGAGAAAGAAAGGCTCGTGCCGGATTGAAGGTTATGTCATCGTTCATGAATTTCACATGAAAGTTGTAGGTCTAGGTTATTACTCGAGGAAAACTCATCCATACCCCGTCCGATCCTGTATATCTTGGCAAAGATAGAGAGAACATATATTAAAATTTAGCTGACGTCGTCTTCTAGCTCTCGTATACTCGCAGTCAGTTTTAAGTAATTCTAGACGGGCTCTAGTCCCGGATTTATGCCTTGCAATTTTATTTTCCAAGCAGAACTAGTACACTTGTTCCTTTTGTTCCACGGAGAAACCAGATTGTACTGGTAATTGAAGAGTTTTTTTTAAACTCGAGTCACAATAATAAGAATTGAGGCTATGAAGAAGAAACAATTGTGCGATCCTGTCCCCTGTGACTTGGTAAACCTGAAGCTATTCCAGCTTGTGATCTCAGAGAGGCACGAGTAAAGTAACCTACAAATTGGCTACGAGATCCTCACACAAAACTTGTGTTTATCAGCTTATCAGTCCTATCCTCGCTTTAAATATTGGCTGTCGTTGAGTTCATTCCTTCTGAAACATATGACTTGGGTGATGTCGTGTCAGCTCCATGGGTGTGGTTAGTTGTAGAAAATATAAAGGAAACGCTCTTAGTTTGGAAAATACCAACTCAAAAAACCGAATCATGTCCAGGGGGTTAGGAACGCGAGTGCAGGGGTAGAATTCCTGAGGGATCCCCTGGAAATTTAGTGAATTCGTGCATTTATTCATACTATTTTGTTGAAATGGAATTTAAATGGAGATCGATTTATGGCTTCACCCGTCAAGAATATCAAATGCTCATTTGCTCCGTTTTCAATTCATTACCTTAAAACTCGGGGACAAACTGCAGGATTAATAATTCAGTAGCCGCCATTTTGGCAACACGTTCGTAAATACCCGCGATCTAGACAGCCCGGAAAAAATGCAATTTTTATAGGAATAAAGAACATGTCCCTTAAGGTCAAGCGTTTTCCAACTTTATTTTATTTACTTATTTTATATGTTTAAGCTTCTCCAGCAATTTACCTAGTCTACCATAAACTCCCTAATCTAAATCATCCACCGATTTGGTTCAAAGTTTTGAACGAAGAGATTTTGGACAATTTTAGTAATATATTGCTGAGGTACGAGCAGTTTTGGATTTTATTCCAGCACTTTTCACATAAAACTCCGTTCATATTAGTGGAACTGGTTAACAGATTTTACTCAAAAAAGTTAAATATTTTTGAGATTGGTTTTAGGAATGCCGTTCTCTAAGCAAATGACCAAAACCCGCAAAAAATGAAACCCCCGAATTCTCGTTTTTTTCCGGCTATTGTTCCGTTTCCAAATGTCCTTCAAACAGCTGAAATCCCCCAAAAACTTTGTATACAAAATTTTACCCAGATGGATGTACCGGTTCTATAAATCCATGAGTCAATGATTTTGGATTTCCAACCCCATACAATGCCGGGGTAGAATCCGATTATAGTGGGCCGGCAAGTGCATTTGCCTTTTTTGTTAAATTTTTCCAGCCAAAGTTTTGATTGGCTAGCCCCCTCAATGAGGATTGTATTCAAAAATCTCGAACTTATGATCTAAATTTTCCAAAGTTCATTTTCAGATTAAAAAGAAATTCTTTACTCGCAATCAATAAGTTGCACAAAAATCAAAAAAACGTGGAAATTAGGAAGATTGTGAATTTTGTCAAACAAATAATTCATTGATCATAATTCCTCGGGCCTATGTAAAAACCTGGGTAGTTTAACCTCTTTCCCCAGACAAGCTTTGATAAGGGATAAATATTACGCTGATCATGGAATAAAAGGCTCAGTATGGCTATGAACATTCTAATAAGTGGTAATACAACCAAAATGAGGAATGAGGATGAGCTAATGATGTAGGTATAGTTGTATGCTGAAGATCATCTAATCAAAATTGAGAAAACCACAAAGTTACATAATATTCAGCTTCGCGGAAAATAGTGAACAAATCCATGTATTTTTAGTACTGTTTTTATAGTACCTTCATAAGAGCGGACAATTTAATTTGTTCGAAAAATGTTTTCGGAAAGAAAAAGGATAATACATATATCGTTATATGTATGTATTTTCTAACCGCAGTATTTTAAAAGACTTTGTGCATATAATTTTGACATTTATTATAGCTCTTAATTTGAGTAAAATTGTGTGACACACAGAACAAAATTTGGCTAATAATATAGCTTGTATGAAACAATAAATAATACTTGAGCGGAATCAACGACTCAGACAGTGAGGAGTGTAATTATAGAATATAAAGATTACCGAGAATTTGTCTAGGATGAGGAAAATACTTGACGGCGAGTCATGAGTATTGAGCCGCATTGAGGTCACATAAGCTCGCTGGTGCATCTCTTTGCTCTACTTGGACCATGTTTTTTGTTCGACGCTTTCTTCAGCAAGCCCGATATTTTTCTTGTGTATATTATTACAGAAGGTTGGATATTGGAAGGGAAGAAAAAGTCAGTGCCTTTGAGTTGGCTCACTCCCAAAATTCCCCGTCTAGATACCATTATTTTGAGCTATATGTAGCCATGTAGTATTCTTCTGAGTGAGAGGACGTTTCTACTTGTCAGGCATTACCAGCAGCATTGGTCGATGGCATCCACGCTTTCATTCATTTTGTCATAATATGCAGGAAGGAGAAGAACAAAACTTGATTTTTCCATGCTATATATGATACGGTTTGGGTTAGGACACACTCTCCTCCTCACCTATGGATTTTTAACATGTGGACATACACAGAGGACAACTGTAGTCTCCGGACACATCACCTCCTTCCTCCGTTAAAGAAGAATCCTTCAGTTGACAATAATAACTAGGTTTATTGTCTATATTTGCAAATACCCATTGCAAATAGCATTTGAACATAGGAAACTATAAAGTAGCCTCTACGTCTTGGTACAGAACAATAATAATAATAATAATAAAAATAATAATAATTATTGCTTATATGGCTTAATTCTAGTTTGCAGACTTGAATGACTATTGTTGCTGTTATCCAACTTTTTTCATCCCATTCCAATCGATCCATCAAGTGTCAAATAATATTAGATGTTACAGAATTATTTATTGTATAGCATATCTGCATCGCAACGTAGCTCTTACAAATCATTTCCCCAATTCTTTTTTTAGACCACGCAATTTACTAGGAATTTACTATTGTTCATAGATAGATTGCATATACAGGGATGAACAATTATTATTAGGATTCTCATATAATGATTTGCCAAAATTTAGCCTGGGTTCCTCAAATCTTGTCGTAATATTGAATATGGAGCACGAATGAAGAGCTTCGAGAGCGTAGTTTTTGCTGGTGACAGCAAATATCCTAAAATAATTGATAGCTATATTTTCGCTAACGCAACGTGGCCATTTTTCTTGGTTTATTCCGTCTGCATTTTTGCTACTTTCTTATTTCTTTTCTTTATTGTAATAGAGGTTGCATGATACTTTTCCCACGATAAAAGTAAGAAAGTCAATGCAGTTTTTTCCAGTCAATCAAAAATGTGTAGTGGAGACACAGGCAGGGGTGTTACTATAAGGGCTATGAATGACACACGGGAGTTCTAGTAATGCACGATGCTGACATATCGTGTTCTATTGTTATTGTAATAATTAATATTAACTATATACTGTCAGAATCAGACATATCCGATGGAAAGTCAATTTTTGGTACCTACATGTTTTTTCAAAAATAAATCCGGCTAATACATGAGATGGGCAGCAATATAGCAGCAAAAGGGAAGGATTGCTAATCTGTTTCCTCCCTATTTGGTTCCAATCCCCAAAGAAATACCATCCATGTAAGGCAGTTCTATGGAATTGAATACCTTTGAGTAATTTAGATCCTGGATTCAAACTTGAATAAAATATCTTATAATTAATTTAAAGGGTTTACGTAATACTTTACATTAATCATTTCAGCACGGCCAGGTAAATAGTTCAGTTTATAATTATTTTTGGGAATGTGATAAAGTTTAGGTTTAGTTATGAGAACGTGAAAAAATGTAGTAACAAGAACAAAATCTGGAATAATTTACGTAAACATCATTCTATGAACATTAAAGGAACAAGTTCCATGTTTGGCTTGAACCCTAAACTTTCGTGTTTATATGTATAGTACTTTCCTCTAAACCCTTGTTAGGCAGGCCAGTCAATAAGAGGCACAAAGTTCCTTATAGACAGAGAGCTCTGTATTCAACAAAAAGCCAGCATCTTTTAAAGAAAATTAAATGGCTTACACAGTTGCGGTAGGGATGGTTCGCAAGAAACTGGGCAGGATAGTAAACATTTCCACTCTCACATTTTCACCTGTATAGAACCTAACCTAACCTAAAAATAATATGAGTCTGCTCTAAGCGGAATAATAATGAAGTTCAAAAATTCTGAAGGCTAAAATTTCTAATTTCTACAGGAAGCTTGTGCGCAAGAGATTTTGTATTTTAATTAGCCCAGTAATTAATTGCCATTAATAATATATTGCTGTTTTCAATCATAAGATACTTTCGCTTCGCCGGGACAGCTTTTGAAAAGTAGGGCAATTTGAAGTACCAATTTCCAGTCAGGAAAGGACAATTAGCAAGGAGGGTCTCATTTCATGGAAATATCATATGAGCGATATTGTATTACCTTTTCATGAAGGAAATTAAGTGAAAGGTATCTAAATTTTCATTTTAGTTTGACGTCACTGTTTTGCGAGATAAATATAGGTACATACAAGTATGTATATAGTAGCAGTATACGATCCAAGTAGAGCTTAACACCAGCAATAATTCCCTAGAGGCAGTGTATACATAGTGAAAACGTAAATACACTTAATTACAAAGAGAGTTCTGTCACTTTGTCCTGTTCATTTTTCCTTTGTATCTCTGGACCTGGACATCAAAGGCCTTTACAGATACCTTCCAATTTTCTTAAATTTAAAATTGGCTTTGTGTAGCCCTTGGCAGATTTTCTAGCATTATTCCAATCCCCAAATGATTCCTGTACTTATTTCACCTTTAAGTCCAAGAAATAAGGGAACCTGACATACATCACACATCAAAGAGATGTAATGGAGTAGCCGATTTACATACTAGAATAAATACACTTTTATCTATTATAAGGAATACAGCCACCTTCCCTGGATAGAAGGTTAATCAAACTGCTCGGAGTTATTGCAGATAGACAAAGCCAGGGAAATTTATGACACAAATACTTCAGCCATGTGGGTATTCGTCCCCATCCCCATGAAAACATCAGTTGTGACCGTAACATTACCCCAAGTTTAATTTTGTATTCTTACAATAATTTTAGGCGCAATATTAATAAACCGCGCCTACCGTAGAGATAGTTACATAGTCAGAGGACTGTTACGGTGGGTCCGGAGTATTTACAGGATAATCATCTGGAAATCTGAACTCATAGTTTTGAGATGTTCTTTGTGTTTGGCTGACTGAAGGAATACGTTATTGGAGCATGAGGAGAGAAGCGGGGCTATAAGCAAATGCAAGAAGGGGATTTGAGAGGAGGAAAGCGGAAGAAGAGAAGAAAAGGACTGGTGTTGGGAGAGCGTATAATAAATATAGAAATGGGTAGCAATTTAGTGCCCAGTAGGAAAGGTTAGGAACCTCTCCGTAAGAATTCACCTCACAACATGCGAGCCTCTTTCCAACGTATCTACGTTTGTAACCATTATGTATATCCTTACACACCTCATTTTAAGGGTGGTGTTTCAAAGCATATTTTAAAATTTATTTATTTTTTCAAACACTTCCCTCTCCTTCTCTTCCTCCATGATGACAGAGAGCTATGGAGATATGCGCAGGCTACCATGGTATTTATTTGGAGAGATGCGAAGGGTAATGCACTACTGTGAAACTGAAGGCTCTTTCTTGGAGGAAATGTTTATAATAATTAATTACTATCAACTATAACAATAAGTCTCTATACTGATGTATTGTTGGGATGGATAGGCTTGAAAAAATTGTATTGAGATTGGGCACAGCTCTTATTTGTATGCATGTATGTAACATTGAAATGAGCACTTGGAGTTTAAGACAAATACACCGCAAGGAGGATATAGTACAAAGAAACACAAAAAAGCAGGGAGAATAAATTGGAAATGTATGTATGGAAAACAATAAGGAGAAGTGTTGCGTACACACAATATAGATAGATCTATGCTTTTAGCCAAAAGCTGTGATATGTTTCCGGGAAAGGTTCCCTGGGACTTTGGACTCTGCCTTGGTCTATTTTTGATCTCTCCATATGTATTTTCTATTTCCAACGGAACGGTCATGAAATTGAGTGACTAAAAAGTTACTGGTTATTTCTCTTATTTTATCACGTCATTTCTCGTGGGGCAGAATGAGGGAGTTTGTGCATGGAGCATTTATTTGGTAATTTAGTAGATTTCCGATTGGTCGTGGCGGAGCCTCTGCTATGAATAGATGAAAGACATGTGATTAAGTGGTAAATAATGCTTTGTATTAAATAATTATGCTGATATATTAGTGTGTGTGTGCTTGTTAATTGCAGCATACGTGTTCCAGGAGCAGCTCCTCCGGACGATGATCCAGATCGAGAATGTGTTCTTCTCAATGGCAGAGTCCAGCGGCCGGGACGTGCTGATGATCTGTGACCGGGGAGCCATGGACGCCTCTGCTTGTAAGGACGGGACAATTTATTGTCCAGTCTTTCAAAATATTCTCCTGAATAGTGTCATGTCCATTTGAGTGACCTATAGCTCTCACCTAAAACCAAAAATGTTCTGTCAGTTGCGAGATCAGAAATTATATCTCCCCTTAGCTGATGACAGTTTCTTGAAGACCATATATATTCTGTCCCCATGTCTTGAGTATATAATATCCTCTCTGAAAGCTATTGAAAGGAGTTTTTCTATGCAATAGTTAAATAGTAGAACAGTGAGAAACTATAGTCATGTCCCCGTGATGGCTTTATGTGACACATTGGAGTGGGCTTTTTTGGCCAATATGTCATGTGTCTGTAGTTATTCCGCGGGCCAAGTGGGAGGCTATTTTGACTCGAAATCAGTGGAATGAAGTTGAGCTCCGGGACACGCGCTACAATCAAATTATTCATATGGTCTCGGCTGCGAATGGAGCGGAGCCGTTCTACACTATCGAGGTAGGTGTGACTTCTTGTGTTCCAAAATATTCCTTATTAAACTATGGTTCTTCCCTTGTTTTGTGCTTTTGCGAGCGCCGAGCGAAATTACATCGTAGCAAGTCAAACAGAGGTGATAATCCGGGTTGTCCCAACGCAACGCAAAAAAATTGAACACGCCCCCCATTTGTGAGGAGGAAGGAGCACCGGTGGTTGTTTTGCTTTTTGTACAGTATTGGGACAATCCGGACGGTCATCTTTGTAGTTTTTAGGGGGCTCATGAGTACAAGACTCTTGTTAAATATATATAAATGACATATTTTTTGAAAATATTGTATGACTCTGTTGTGATTGGTAGGACCATTCTTGTCGATCCGAAGGACTGGAATTGGCCCGTCAGCTGGACCACAAAGCAGCTCAGTCCTGGGTCGGACACCCCTACTTTGATGTTGTTGACAACTCAACAGACTTTGAAACCAAGCTCTGCCGAATGATTCAGGTAGGCGATTGGTCATATTTATTAGAACCTGTGTAATTATTATAAAATACATGTATAAAATATATGCGGATGTAAATTCTCTAACAAACTATAAACTTCAAAGTTTGAAGACTTTGAAGTTCAAACTTCCTTGCCAAGGGCTTTTTATAATCCTTATAGTAATTTTCAGGCGACGAGAGTAAGTGTGTATTGCTTTTATTTGTAAGTGTGGTTAGAGGGAAGCGAGAAGGGCTGGAGTAATAAGCTTCATAATTTATGTGAAATTATTTTGGCAAATGTACTATATCAAGTATGATTTTATCAAATATTTAGGCCAAAGACTTTTGTCATTGTATGTAAAGTACAATGTGTGTGTGTGTGTTTATTCAACGTTTAGATTTCTAAGTTTTAATAGGAATATATGTATTTTTAAAATGCAGTTATTATAAATTCAGTTCTGGTTTTAACAGTGCGTCTGTCAAAAGTTGGGAATCGATGCTAGAGATCGACTTCAGACGAATTCAAAAAAAGTGAAATTTTTGGTATCGGGACCCCTCCCGGAAGATCAAGCTTTTCCTCATGGATTTCAGGATTTCAGTGTCGTCCACGACTACCTTCAAACTCACACACCTAAGATGCAAGCAAGGCTTAGGAAACGAGGCCAAAAGGTAGAACTGAACCACCTGGTGGTTTTTCGTTTTTCTGTTAATTTAAACTAGAAAAGAAGTTGTTTTGTGAGTATAAACGTACTTGGAAAGAATGGTCGGATAGGAAATCTCACCAACAAACGTTCAGTTCAGCGATGAACAGCACTGGCATGGTTATTTATCCTACGCTGCGTTTGATATATGTATAGCCTTTAATGGCAATGACTTGTGTACAATCTCGCGCAGCGATGCGCGTTGCTTGGCATTCTTGGCAAAAAAGTGATGGTCTTTTCGGTGTTATTACAGTGAATAGCATACAAATTATGGTGGGATTTTTGCAGGGGAACTGGAGCTACACTTATACAGTTAGGAGACCAGAATTGGAGGGCCAGGTTGTGGAGGTGAAGACAGCTCTGACGCAGCGAGACTACAACAATATGCTTGCGCAAAGGGACCATGACCACGTAACTGTTTACAAAACTCGTCGCTGCTTCCTCCATAATGATCAGTACTTCCAGCTGGATGTTTACGATGATCCTTGTCATCCCAGGTATTTCCTTATAATTGATTAAAACTTGTATGAAAGAATTTGCATAGGCTTGAAAATAAATCAGCTGTCATATTTTTACTGCAGTTGGCAGATTATTGACCTATTTCGATAGAGAATCTTTACCACCGCGTCAGAGCAAAACTTTTGGCATTATGTATATATACGCACTACACAATGTACTGCAGTTCCTACGTGTACTTATCTAACTTTCTTGACATTTAAATTTGTCGGTCAGTGTGTTTAAGTACAAACTTTGACGTGTAAAAGCAGTATGTATTGTATTTAGTTAACCGTTATGTTATGTATGCATAGTTTTTTTTATCAAAAATTAAAAAGCTCGGCAGCATGGTCATTGCGTCATGGTCCAGCGCATTTAGATGGTGATGTTTTCCAACATGATTTTACGCTAACGCGTTTTGCCTGGGATGAAAAATTTACCTGGTGTTAAAATAGCAATTTGCATTTGTAAACCCGTTTACATTGACCGAATCTATAAACAGGACAGGGGTGGGAAAATTTGGAATTAGAATCAGAGTTACCCAAAATGTGCAGAATTCAAGTTCAAAACCTTGCTCATATTCAGGTCAATGTCCGTCCTTAAGGCCAAAAAACATTTACATACGTAAGTACCAGTTAGATGTTAGAATTCATTAACTGAAAATATTTAAACACTGAGAATGTCAGACTATTATTATTCGTCAGAAAATTGTGAGATCTAGAGTTCAATAAGATTTTGTTTGAATACAGTAATTACATATTATTATTTCCAAATTCTTTTAGCCAAAATATTTATCGGAAAAACGGAAGCGGAAAAAACATTAGATTGGTATTGCATTTTTAACACAAGAATAAAGTTCACTCAATTGGAAACGGAAAAAATCTTCACAAGGTATTTTGATCCCGAATCGAATTTATACAGAGTGCAGAATTGGAATGAGTACCCAAAAATTTCCTTAGAATTTAGATCTCGATATTTTATTCGAGAAAGTTGTGATTTGGATTTAATGCTGTACTGGATTTTTGCTCAGAAGCAAGATTCCAGAAGCTTAGTAAAATAATAATGGAGATTTTAAAGAACGGCGTGATTCAAGGCCGCGGATTTTGTCTCAAGCCTAAATATTTCCCCCAACATGTAAAACTACGCTACCGCAAATTCACACAAAGTATTCAGAATCGTGTTCGAATTGGAATCTATTTCACCGAATTTTATTCGAATTCATTATTTCATGTTCAGTTTACATAATTTTATTTTTAATAATTTTCTCGATTTCCCATCCTTGTCCAAAAAGAAGAAAATTTTGAGAAGTGAAATGAATAAAATATTGTTTCAGAATCAACAACTGGGTGTAGATTAAAAACTTACAGGTCATCCGATTTCGATCTTTTTGGGGATCTTAATGTTAATGACCATAGAAAGAAGTTATTCAAATTTCACTGAATTGTTATGGTTTTTTAGCTTCCCGTGGGTCTTTAATCAGTCGTGTGGTATCAATATGTAGGACTAGCAAAATTTTTGTAGAACCTTTATTTATTTGTAAATGGTGTACAACGTACGAGTGTCTGATTGGACATTCGAAAAGACAACTATCAACTATATACTAGATCGAGCATATATATTTACCCTCATCTTACAATTATTACTATTTAAATCGTTTTTCTCCATGTATAAATAGCTAATTGTCCGATAGTCACGAACGTTACCTGCGACGTGACGTACTGCACCAACACTGCAGTGTTTGAACGTTGCATTTATTCCAGTGCAATGTGCAATAATTTTCTGGGACGTTAAATGCTACTGATCCTACCTCAGTTTAAGTTATTTTCCGGTGTATGTAGTGCGTGCCAATTGGAGCAATGCGGAAGTTTTTTTGTGACTGGTATTTTGATTGATATTTACAATGTATTTTATTGCCGTAATAATTATAAACCTGATTTAATTCAAATGTCCTACCTTCGGATTCGTGGGCAGATCTAGAATAATATGTTTCGCCATATGGTATTTAACAGTTTTTGTTAGTGGGTTTGCTATATTGCTAAAACTAACTTGGCTATTTGATTTTTTATCATTTGAACATGTGATGCGCTAATCGTGAATCAGATGCAAAGGGATGATTCTGCTGGAAACCTATAGTACGCTGAATGGTGCTGATTTACAACAAAGACTTCCCAGTTTTCTGAAAATACAGTGTGAGGTGACAGGAGATCCTCGCTATTCAATGTTTAATCTTACCCTCAAGGACCGGTGGCTCAATAACAAGAAATTTTGCCAAAGTTTAGCTGGTTCGGGTAAGTTGGACCAAATTTTCAGATTTTATCCATGCCAGTACTTATTTTATTTCTAAACGAGCATTATTTGGTGCAAGTATGTGCGTTTATTTTCGTAACTAATGAAATTTTTTCTCCTTTTGATGAAACAGAAAACGATGAGAATGAAATAGTATCAAAGAATGAATCTCGTTTGGCGGGTTGCTAAGAAGCCAGTTTGATGATTCCTTCCGTGGAAAGAATTTCTGTACTTGAGTAACTACATAAAAATATAGGAATGCTTTATTTTGTATTACTGTATTTCAAAAGAGAAGATTAACACAAGACTAAAAATAGTTGGAAGATACGAAATGAAAAACAATACTACTGCAAATAAATTTTAACGTTCGGATTGGAGAATATTTCTTCTTCCATTTGAGAAACATGTTAAATACAAGTTTGACGATACATGTTAATCAGATATTCTCCACATACATCTCTACGTATACTTCCTTTTCAAGTTGTTCCACTTCACCCTAATCCCAGCACATCCGGGGAGTTCAAGTTGTAATTTCTTCCTCCATGGAGTCATATGTATATGTACAGTACACGTCACATCAGTCAGAATCAGAAATCAGAATTATCAGAAACTCTTGGAAGGATTGAGAGGAGCAATGTAGCAATGTTTTGACCTTTGAATAATATGTGTATTATATTCCTTTCCCGACAATCTAAATTCGTCTGAATGTTTCCGATTATGTGAGAAGGAATAGATCTTTAACATAATAGTACGGCGACTAGTGCTAAAAATTGAATACGTACACATAATACAAGTTTTAGTTTAAGTAAGCAAACAATCAAGTTGAGTCAATACAGTGGTTTGAAGTAATAAGTAATGGAGATGTACCCATTAATAATAACTTAGCTTTAAAATTTAGCTCTGTCTATACATGTCGATAACCTTCGGCCGCAGTGAAATCAAGTCAAAGGTGACGTACTTACAGGTAAATACCTTTCTTTGATAGTTGTCTTCATCCGGCTGAGGTTCTTGACGCCATATCCAAGACACACAACGTATTTACTTACACGTTAATAACACAATGTGTTTTTCCTTGCGTGAACAGTATGTATATAACTTTAATTTGAGACGTAGGAAAAGGCATTGAGAGACGTGGTAAAGATATACTAAAAAGGGTAGTGGAACAAACCTGGGACAATAACCCTCCGGAGAAGTTATTTCCGGAAACATTCCTTCGAAAATAATACGATAAATGAAGCATTATTTAATTAAAATATACTGATTTGGCCATCCCAAACTCTTTATTATGATCGAAGTGAAATAAGAATATCATCAGAATGTATGGGACAAGAGAGGAATAGGACTTATTGGAGACAAAGTTGATGATAAAATTATCCTTTATTTATGACACCCATTCTTGTAAAAACTGAAAATGACGTAGCTGATTTCATCTCCGTCGACGGAGAAGCAATCACCGGAGTGCTGCTTCCGGATCCGGAGGAAACTTCAAACTCCGCAGGTGTTTCAACCCTTTATCCACAGCATTGAATAACAATCACCCGTATTTTCTGATTTTGTGGACGTAAGAAAAACAATTAAGACTTTTTTATTAACAATTATGTAATGGACATTAAGCTGATTTCGCATAGGTTTTTGCACAGCGACTAGCTAGCTGAGGGACACGTACAGTTTAAAAACAAGTACAGGCGCTTGTATGACAAGTCGGTATTAAAATGGTTGAAGAAAATCGCTTTAAATGAGCATAGCTCTCATGTTTTAGTCAGTGTCGAGAGTGAGTGTTGAATGCGACAGGGTTTCCAGGATGAAGTCGCTTAGCGACTGCGACTACTAATTAGGTCTATGCAAAACCAGCCTTATCGTCCATTTTTGTTCCCCTCATCTCAACGTTCCCGTCTCACAGTCTACTGTTCCCGTGCATGGGCGCAATTCTTGGGAGTAATAAGTCCATCAAGTATGAATATGATATTCCAGAAAATAATGTAAAATAGTGCCGAGAAAGTTCTTCTGCTGTGTATGTTGAATGGTCTGGGAAGTTTACATGGAAGAATAAACTTCAATAAACGATCCAATAGAGTTGGTATTCTTAACTGCAGGGATTATATATGGCCGGTACACCTCACTGTGGTATTAAAATGTTGTTAAAATAATATTCATGTAAATAATTTAACAAAAGCTATGAAATGTTATGTACATGCATACGTATAATAATGTAGTGTAAACATTAATGAATCCATGCGATAATAACATTATGCCTTCGAAGATTTGAATCAAGGCTCGTATATATGTTCAAAATAGTTGCCTCACCAATGAAAATAATAAGTCAATCAATAATTCGCGATTTTGAAGACGTACATATGCGGGAAGACTTAGAAGTTTTCAGCTCTCATATCCCACCGCGCCGACCGCGCGAACCACAACCAACGAAGTTTCTCTTTTCATGTCTGCCTCTAAGTCCCAGCGAAAAAAGTGTATTTACTATTTATTTACATAAAGTATGGAAGACAGTAGCGTAGCCTAAAGTTTTGACCAGGAGCATACTTAAAAGACCTCGGTTTGGGAATTTTAGATTCCTCCTACAGAGACTTTTGACGTGAGAGTATAGTGTTTCCAAAAATTATTATTATTTACTATTATTATTGTTATACTATAGAATGTTATTATAGAAAATTTCAAACTTGGTTGAGTTGCATATTTTATTAAGCTGTACTTACTAACATATAAGTTGCCAAATACATTGCTTACGAACTGTCGCTTTTTACCTCAGCTGCGGTCTTACATTATCTATAGTTATTGGATTGGCATATTATTGCTAACTTCTTAGAAAGCACTTTGTGCATTGTTTGTAAAAACTATGTAGCTGTAGTGGTAGTCTAATGTGAAATGGAGGAACTTAGGCTTTATGTATTAGAATGAACGCTAAATTACATCCAGCACTTAATTTGAACTTTTGGCTGGTAAGACTAAGACGTAATAATATATAATTACTATTCTAACTTAAGGAAGTTGGATGTTACTATTGACATGAATCCAATAAGCCATAAGCGATGTGATGCGGAAAGGTGCGATGGGAGTTGTCGTTACAAGAAAGAACCTTAAAGGTAGTTTCGCATAGGTTTTTATCGGTGATTGTAAAGAAGCGACACGGCTTCCCAATATAAAGAATTCAGTCGATGGCTTGAAAAGGGGAAAATTTGTGAAGAAAATGGCTGTATAGAAAATAGCTCTCCTATATAGTTCACTCATTGGGACGAGAATCAAGTTAGTCAGTGAGTGACTTCAGGAAAAATGCCCAACATTTTAGTTTACACGCCGATTATATGTATGTTCTGTAGATTTCCGCGGCAGCGATTTCTTCTCGAGCGGCTGCTACAAAACTCCGAGCAGGTTTCACTCGAATGTGAAAGCGGCTGCAATTTTACTATCCCGCATTGGAGTCGCTCAATAATTAGAGCTACTCTTGGGTTATGGAACCAGCTTAAGAGAAATCATATATATGAGGAGAGTCGTATTCTTATTTTTAAATTGTTATTGATTATGTGATATTTGGCGTCCATTTTTTTTGTTGTATTGGAGTTCTTCCCGTGTGAAAAATATAATTATTTCGAATGATGCTTGACAACTGTACCTGTGCAACTATAAGGAAAGTACCTCTTATTGTTATCGTGCTGCTTTTTTCCCATCATCAGTCAAGAATGAGCAGTCGGTCGTAGAAAGATTTGGATCATGTGCTGAGCCAAAAATTATTAAAATTCAATGTTCACAGGTGAGCGGAAGGAGGTCGAGAGCACCAACAAGTGTCTCCTTGACTCGTAGAAGAAAAACTTCAAAAATTGTCAAATGATCGTGTTTTCCAAGTAGCATTGCTATACTTATTCACTGAAGATTGTCAGCAGGGCTGTTCATCATTGGATGTTTCATTTGAATAAAGCTTGAAAATGTAGGAGGGAAATAATAAATTATTATTGTGGTGTGGCAGAAGGATATAGTAATAATAGCCTATACTTTTGCTATTCCATCTCTCATTGCTATGTAAAAAGATAGTGCTTATTATTGTAAGTATGCGAGGTTCAATTACGAATATACATATTCAATATAAATTGGTTATCAGCTTTGAAGGGAAAAACAGATCCAGAGGAAGATGACTACTAGAAAAAATTTCCTCGTACAGCTGTACGACAAGTTTTAGACTTTAAATATTATTATTGAAAGTATCTAACGTAAGTTCCATATGATTTCCCTGAGTTTTTAAATCTTTTAAATGCATGTACCTAATTAACTACAAATTTTGGAAAAGTTGATAATTCTTAAGTCGAGCTTAGTTTTTTCTCCAAGTAGAGAAATAATAAGTTTCTCAATTTGAAAATTCTTCTGTACTTCTTGCCGGTCAGAAAAATATATGCGCATCTTTGGAAGAATAGGTTGTTGAGAATGAGAAAGGATATTTATGAAAGTTAATAAGATTGAAAAGTTAGATTCCAGATATTTTACCTGAGCCTTCCATATATATTGTCGAAAGGTTTTAGTTGTCTAAGACCTTAAGTAAGTAATAATTTGAATCTCGGGATCGACGGTCGGAGTCATTTTCTCTTGATTTTGCTTCATCGAAATGGAGATGCCACGTAAAAATTACTATAACGCTGCAAAGATGCAATTAT